>JASDQU011439875.1:15532-33021 GCA_032191745.1 Picea mariana | reverse complement strand
AAAAAAAACGTTATTTAAATTAAGGACAATGAAAAAAAATGTTAATGGTGATAATATCTAACATTGTAGTTGAGTACATCGCAACTACTCAAGCTTATAAAGGGACAATCTAGCTACAAAGATTATGCAAAAAGTGTTATTTAAATTAAGGACAATGAAAAAATCATGTTATTTAAATAATAACAAAAAATGTTATTAGTCAGTGCCATGGGAGTATAGCAATGAGTTTGCTTTTGATGTGACATTAATTTGCCTTTTACCATAAATTTGTGTATGCTATGTAATGTTTAACATAGGAAAACAAAGATATATTTTTGGATATAATAAAAATATTTGCGTTTATCATTTCTAGTTGGTTGATAGAATTGAAGTGTTATTGCTCCCTTCATGTCTTTCTATATGTAGAATTAATTACATAATCAATGAATTTCACCAATCACCACATCTAAATATAAAAAGTTGTACTATGTATTTATTATTATGCATTATTATATTTATATTATCTTTATTATCTAATATATTATTTATTATTACATTTATATTATCTTTATTATCTAATATATTATTTATTATTATATTTATATTATATTTATGAATATTATAGTTCCATTCAGCGTACAGTTCATTATACATTTTGAATAACAAACAAACCTCAATTATTATCTTTTAAAAAAAATATTCGTTACTTGTGCATTTAGTTATATTAAGTTTCATTGTTCAACATGTATTTCCCAACTAACTCGGCAGGGACTGCGTTGCCATGCAACCCTTGTTTAAATTAAGGGCAATGTTCATTGAAGGTGATAGTTAAATCACCGTTTATTTGGAAAAATCTCACCTATCACACTTTGTTCAAGCACAAATATGTTCAATACCCTTTCATTAAGGGGATGGTGTTGTTGATTAAATGCGACAAGAGGAGAATTGTGTTGATGCGTTGACAAATCCTCTTGTTGTAGAGAAGTTCAATTAATGTAAGAGCTCAATGGGAATTCCAAAACATGTATGTAGGCGTGATATCGAAGCCGAACATGTGTCCCATTCGAATGCAATGTTGTGATCCAACTTAAATGCACTATCGTTGCACCACATATCCACATGTTTGACAGATCTTGTATTGCGTTAAATGTTGTTCATTTGTTTCTTTGCAAAATGTATACCATATATATCTATTGTTTCTTTATGTTTAAAATCATATTGCACGGTCTTATCGCATATAGTAAAGGAAAAACCAATGCGCAAAACAAAACCCTCACTCCGATGGAGAAAACTAAAGAAAATTTCCAATTGTTAGGATGTTTCTCGCTCTTCCTTCTCTGGTGCAGGGGGAATAAAACATGTTTGCATGTCATTCACAGGTGTTGTTCTACTTGGATTTGAACCAACGATTACAAAGTTTTTGGATGTGTTCAATGGACTCCCATGAAAGGAAATTGAGGTATCAAATACACTTCTTAGACTAATCTATGTATAAAAATCGCATGCAATAAACTATACCATATAAAATTAGAGACAAAAACCTACATATATAAATATAGATTAAAAGAGGATTAGTAGAACTAAAACATACATTAGTATGCGAGCTCCAATTCACAATCTTGTTAGTCATTTGAACGATTCGTGCAATCTCAACAAAGAGTGGTGAAGGTATGACCTAAGTGACAGTTTCTACTTTGGAAAGAGAAATTCACCATTATTGGTTGTGTGTTGATTTCTTTCCCAACACACCATTGTACAATACTTCTAAAACATTTACAATATCATAACCCATGCATCCTTAATACCTATAAATTTGCTTGAATTAAAAAGTACCTCTCTTCCCTTAATATAAGGTTACAATAGTCAATTGGGTGTAGCTTGGATGGTTGTGAGGAATGATTGTTATCCTCCCCACCCGGATTCAATTCCCATAATGACATGAATAAAGCTCAAAATGAGTATTTTGTAATGGCTTTGAGCCTATATGTATTGGAAAGTGCCTTTGATTCTTAATTGAATAACAAGGCAACTATTATTTCCGAGGAAATTAACAATTATATTTAAGATTGCCTTGTATTGCAGGCACCTTTGGACCTATGGAATTTGATTATTGATGCAACCATTTTACGATTACCAAAGACATTTGGGTAGTTAAAGCACCTCAAAAAAAATGAACTTAGATGTGCTATCAAAACATTGCAAAAAATATTCTTCCATGTCAATGACCTTAGACATTTGAGATTGTCCACAAACATGAAGTTTCAGCCAAACAAGTTTAGGAATGTCACAAACCTCCAACATATCAACTTGAACATTTGCAACAATTTGCAATGCTACCAGACTCTTTTGGTAATCTCACAAGCCTCCAATATACTCACTTGTCTGGATACTTTGACTTGGACCAGTTACCAAAATCGTTTGTAAATCTCACAAACCTTCAGGATCTTCACTTTTCTGGGTGCTCCAACTTGCGCCAACTGTCAAACTCATTCGAGAATCTCAAAAACCTCCAACATCTTCACTTCTTTGGCTGTGACTACCTGAAGTGGTTTCCAGACTCATTCGAGAATCTCACAAACCTCCAACATCTTCGCTTGTCTATGTGTCTCTACTTGAAGCATCTGCTATAATTGTTCGGGAATCTCACAAACCTCTGGTATCTTCACTTTTTTAGGTGCAGACACTTGAAACAACTTCCAGATTCGTTCGAGAATCTCACAAACCTCTAGGATCGTCACTTGGTGTTAAAACTTTAATTAAAAAAAAAAGTACCTAGGCAAGTGTTTCTCATCACCTAGGCGCCTAAGGGGTGAGAAAGTGCCTAATGTGGACCCTAGTCATTTAATTTGTGAGATGCAAATTAAAAGGTGACTTTTTGAGACTTAGGGAAAGTGGGTGGATAAAGTGATTTTATTTCCACCATTGTGTAGATTTTAACCTTGTACAATATTTACTACAAACATATTTTTAGTAAAAGAACAGAAAAGATACAATGGCAAATACAAACATTACATAGAGATTTTTCCTCTGAAAACACAAACCAGGAAAACCAACATATTCTATATTCATTCATGGTGATAAATTGTTTACAATATAATATACATATAAGAGCCAGAGACATCCAAAAAACCTAACCCAATGACTTGGATTAGTCCATAACCCTAATTCCTTACCCGAAAATACAAAACCATAGGCAAAGAAACCATGTTTTGAAAAACCACCTAAAAATATGATACGTTTTCCGAGGCAAAAAAAATATCTTGGGGGCACTTTTTCCAAACCTACATGCTCGACGCATACACTCAGACACTACTACTCGTGCAAAGAATATAACACAAACCCAACATTCTCCCACTTGTTGTTTTATTTGCATACAAGGGGTTACAGGGTTACATAGTCAACAATCCAGGGCAACAATGCCCATGGATCCTCTAGACCAAGAGAACTTCTTAGTGCTCATAGATTTTGTTAATGAATCTGCAACATTCTTCAAATTGTCCACCTTCATCAACAATACTTTCTTTTGTTCAACCATGTCTCTCACAAAGTGATATTGAATATCAATATTCTTTGTCTTTGAATGATATGTTGGGTTCTTCGCCAGAAAAAATGCACTCTGACTGTCACAATCTATCCTTACAGCTTATTGTACCAATCCAATACCTGAACACAATATTTGTAACCATATTGCTTCCATACTTTCATGAGTGGTTGCAATGTATTTAGCTTCTGTAGTTGAAAGTGCCACTATAGCCTGTCTTTTGCTCATCCCAGTTATTGCTCCTCCAAACAGGTTAAACACATACCTACTTGTAGATCTCCTACGATACAGATCTCCAACCCAGTCTGCATTCACAAAGCCATGTATATCCACCACTTTGTCCAATCCTGATCTTCCTTGGTAGCACAATCCATAGCTAGCAATGCCACGCAAATACCTGAAAACCCTTTTTATTGTTGTCCAATGCTCCTTCCCTAGTTTTGACATATACCTGCTCAGAACGCCCACTGCTTGTGCAATGCCCAGTCTAGTACATACCATTGCATACATTAAACTTCCAACTTCACTCACATATGGAACATGAGACATGTCCTCCTCCTCTTCATGTGTCTTGGGACACTGATCTGCAAACAACTTTACCCCAACGGGAATAAGAACCTTGACCGGTTTACATTCATGCATATTAAACCTCTGCAATATTGTCTCGACATATTTTCTCTGATTTAACCAAAGTTTCCTCTTTTTCCGATCTCTTTTAATTTCCATGCCCAAAATAAAATTTGAAGCACTGAGATCCTTCATGTCAAATTTAGAGTACAAATGAGTTTTCACATCTTGGATAATCTCCTTGTTGTTTCATATCAGCAACATGTCATCCACATACAAGACAAAATAAATCAAATGATCACCAATTAATTTAAAATACACACATTAATCCTCTTTGCTTCTTGTGAAGCCAATTCCCAACATATAAGTATCAAATTTTTTATACCACATCCTTGGTGATTGTTTTAAACCATACAGGGACTTCTTCAGCGTGATATCAACTCCTTCGTTCCCTTCACAACATAACCTTCTGGTTGCTTCATATAGATTTCTTCTTCCAAATCCCCATGTAGCAATGTTGTCTTCACATCCATTTGTTCTACTTCAAAATCAAATGCAACAACAACATATAGAAAAATCTTATAGAGGTTAACTTGGCAACAGGAGAAAAAATCTCACCAAAATCAATTCTCTCAACTTGGGAATAACCCTTTGCTACTAATTGAGCTTTGTATTTCAACACTTTTCCTTGCATTCAGCTTCTTTTTAAATACCCATTTGTTGCCAATGGGCTTTCGTCCAGTCGGAAACTCCACTAGATCCCAAGCCTCATTCTTATCCAAAGATGCCATTTCTTCGTCCATGGCCCTTTTCCATAGATTTCCATCCTCTGAATCCACTGCCTCCCTGACAGTTCTAGGATCATCATCAATAATAGACAAAACAAAATTTGAATGGAAATAAGATGGATCATACCTTTCCGGTAGTCTTCTTTCTCAACCCGATCTCCTCAATACTGGAGTATGAGGATCTTCTTCTTTTGATTCTTGTTCTTATGTAGAGTCTGACTCATCATCCTTTAAATCAAACTCTATTTTCTTTGGTTCTTCCTTACTTGGTAGGACTTCATGTTTAACAACATCCTTCATTTCTCTAAATACCACATCTCGGCTATACACTACCTTCTTAGTTTCTGGGTTCCAAAGCTTATAACCTTTGAGACCATCTTTATATCCAATAAAGATACACTTTTCGGCCTTCTCATCTAGATTACTCATGTTTTCCTTTGGAACATGAACATATGCATCATAGCCAAATACATTGAGATGTGTGAGAGAAGGTTCCTTACCAGTCCATACCTCTTGTGGAGTCTTGTCATCCAATGTTGATGAGGGTGATCTATTGACTAGGTAACATGAAGTACCCACTGCCTTTGACCATAATTATTTCCCTAACCCAGCACCACTAAGCATGCACCTTGCTTTCCATCAGCGTCCTATTCATCCTTTCTGCAACTCCATTTTGTTGACGTGTATATGGAGTAGTCTTCTACCTTGTTATACCACACTTATTACATAATTCTTCAAATTCATTCCTGCAAAACTCTCCACCATTATCTATCCTCAACACCTTAATTCTTTTCTCTATTTGATTCTCAACAAGAGCCTTAAACTCTTTAAACCTATCAAAGACTTCAGATTTATTCCTGAGGAAATATATCCATGTATTCCTTGAGAAGTCATCTATAAATGAGACGTAGTACATGGATTTTCCCAATGATGGGACTGACACAGGTTCAAAAACATCACTGTGAACTAGATGTAAAATTCCTTCTTCCCTTGTTGCACCAGAGGGGAATCTTACCCGATTCTCCTTCCCATATAGACAATGTTCACAGAAATCAAAATCCAGAGAGCAATTAGACATACCTTCAACCATACCTTTACCATGTAGTAGTCGAAGACCCTTCTCTCTGATATGCCCCAGTCTTTGATTCCATGGAATAACCTTTTCTCTAGAGACTGTAGGAGTTCTTTCTTCTTCAACTCCAATACTAGGAATACTGGAACTATTACACCCATCACTAATAGTGCTTCCTTGCAGCTTATACAGAGTTCCAAACTGAACTCCCTTCAGCAACACAATTGCTCCTCGAACCATCCTTCAGGTTTCCTTTTCAAATATTGTTTTTACCCCTACATCATCCATTTTTCTTACAAAAATCAAATTTCTAGCCAAACCTGGGATGTGCATAATACCAGGCAGTGTTCTAATCCTTCCATATCTGAGCCTCAACTTGAATTTTCCTTGTCCTATGATTCTGGTTGTCGAATCATCATCTAAGAAAACATTACCTCCATCATACCTTTCATATTCACAGAACCACTCCCTGTGGGGAGTCATATGAAAAGATGCACCAGAGTCAACCAACCATGCCTCACAATCTGCATGTGTGATTGAAGAAGCCAAGTACACATCCCCTCCTTCTTCCTTGGAGGTATTTTCTTTTGTAGACGAAGATTCTTCAAATCCCTTCTTTTTCTCAACTTTGGATCTACACTGCTTCTTGTAGTGCCCTTATTTTCCACATCTCCAACATACCCTTACAAAATTTTCGGGAGATTTAGATCTACCCTTAGACTTAGATCTCCAAGTTGAGAAATTAGATCTATTTCTTTCCTAGGAACGTCCTCTTGCAAATAATGTGTCTATGATCTGTCCTTCCATATTCTTCCATCTCATATCCTCCGACAAAAAGGATGAGACCACTTCATCAAACTTCAAGGAAATTGTATTACTACTTATGGCCACAACCAGACTATCTTAGGAGTCCAGTAAAGAACACAATAAACTAATACATTTATCTTCATCTGAAATTTTAATCTCAATAGATAATAACTGACTTACCACGGTATTGAAGGCGTTCAAATGCGCTGCCACCGAGTCTCCATCTCTTATCCACAAGTTATACAACTTCTTTCTCTGGAATAGTTTATTTACCAGGGACTTAGACTGATACAACTTCCCCAACTTTTCCCATAAATCCTTGGTTGTAGCTTCCTATGACACATTCAGTAATATTGAATTGGAGAGACACAGTCGGATTGTGCTCTTTGACTTCCGATCCAACTTTTTCCAGTCATCTGTTGAAGTTCTTGTAGGTGAAGTACCTGGATCTACTGCGATCCACTGATCTTTTTCGACCAACATATCTTCCATCTTGAGCTTCCACAACTCAAAACTTTTCCCATTAAATTTCTCGATCTCCATCTTCGAATTGCTTGCCATTTCTTTTCACCTAAAAAATCAATACCACATATCTCCTACTATAACAAGGCTTATCAAAGTCTCGAGCCAAACCTTTGAAAACAAAGGCATCCCCCTGAAGCCAACAAAGCTTTGATACCAAATGTAGATTTTAACCTTGTACAATATTTACTGCAAACAAATTTTCAGTAAAAGAACAGAAAAGATACAATGGAAAATACAAACATTACACACAGATTTTTCCCCTAGAAACCCAAACCAGGAAAACCAACATATTCTATATTCATTCATGGTGATAAATTTTTTACAATACAATGTACATATAGGAGCCAACGGCATCCAAAAACTCTAATCCAATGACCTAGATTAACCCATAACCCTAATTCCTTAAACATAAATAGAAAACCATCGGCAAAGAAACCATGTTCTGAAAACCACCTAAAAATATGTGACACTTTTTTCGAGGAAAAAAAAATTCTCGGGGGCACTGACCTCGAACCCCTGCATGCCCCGTGCATATGATCAGACTCTACTACTCATGCAAACAATATAATACATTCCCAACATTATCCCACTTGTTTTTTTCTTTGCATACAGGGGGTTACAAGGTTACATAGTCAACAATCCAAGGCGACAATGCCCATGGATGCTCTACACCAAGAGAACTTCTCAGTGCTCACAAATTTTGTTAATGAATCTACAACATTCTTCAAAGTGTCCACCTTCATCAACAATACTTTATTTTTTTAAACCATGTCTCTCACAAAGTGATATTGAATATCAATGTGCTTTGTCTTTGAATGATAAGTTGGGATCTTCGCCAAAAAATTGCGCTCTGACTATCACAATCTATCCTTACAACTTGTTGTACCAATCCAATACATGAACACAATATTTATAACCATACTACTTCCTTACTTACATGAGTGGTTTCCATGTATTCAGATTTTGTAGTTGAAAGTGCCACTACAACCTATTTTTTTCTCATCCAAGTTGTTGCTCCTCCAAACAAGTTAAACACATACCCACTTGTAGATCTCCTATGATCCAGATCTCCAACCCAGTCTGCATCCACAAAGCCTTGTTAATCCATCACTCTGTCCAATCCGAGCCTTCCTTGGTAGCACAATCCATAGCTAGTAGTGCCATGCAAATACTTGAAAACCCCTTTTACTGTTGTCCAATGCTCCTTCCCTAGTTTTGACATATACCTGCTCAGAACTCCCACTGCTTGTGTAATGTCTGGTCTAGTACAGACCATTGCAGGCATTAAATTGCCAACTGCACTCGCATATGGAACATAAGACATGTCGTCCTCCTCTTCATGTGTCTTGGGACACTGATCCGTGGATAACTTTACCCCAACAGGAATAGGAACCTTGACCGATTTACATTCCTGCATATTGAACCTCTACAATATTGTCACGACATATTTTCTCTGATTTAACCAAAGTTTCCTCTTTTTCCTATCTCTTTTAATTTCCATGCCCAAAATGAAATTTGAAGCACCAAGATCCTTCATATCAAATTTAGAGGACAACTAAGTTTTCACATCTTGGATAATCTCTTTGTTGTTTCCTATCAGCAACATGTCATCCACATACAAGACCAAATAAATCAAATAATCACCAATTAATTTAAAATACACACAATGATCCTCTTTTCTTCTTGTGAATCCAAGTCCTAGCATATAAGTATCAAATTTTTGATGCCACATCCTTGGTGATTGTTTTAAACCATACAGGGACTTCTTCAGCTTGCATACCAGCTCCTTCCTTCCCTTCACAACATAACCTTATGGTTGCTTCATATAGATTTCTTCTTCCAGATCCCTATGTAGGAATGTTGTCTTAACATCCATTTGTTCTATTTCAAAATCAAATGTAGCGACAACATATAAAAAAAATCTTATGGAGGTTAACTTGGCAACAAGAGAAAAAATCTCACCAAAATCAATTCCCTCAACCCGGGAATAACCCTTTGCTACTAACCGAGCTTTGTATTTCTCCACTTTTCCTTATGCATTCAGCTTCTTTTTAAATACCCATTTGCTACCAATGGGATTTCTTCCATTCGACAACTCCACTAGATCCCAAGCCTTATTCTTATCCAAATATTCCATTTCTAATTCGTCCATGGCCCTTTTCCACAGATTTCCATCCTCTAAATCCACTGCCTCCCTGACAATTCTAGGATCATCATCAGTAATAGACAACGCAAAATTTGAATGGAAATAAGATGGAGTATACCTTTCTGGTAGCTTTCTTTCTCAAACCGATCTCCTCAATACTGGACTATGAGGATCTTCTTCTTTCGATTCATGTTCTTTTGTAGAGTCTGACTCATCATCCTTTAAATCAAACTCTATTTTCTCTAGTTCTTCCTTACTTGGTAGGACTTCTTGTTTAACAACATCCTTCATTTCTCTAAATACCACATCTCGACTATACAATACCTTCTTAGTTTCTGGTTTCCAAATCTTATAACCTTTGAGACCATCTTTATATCCAATAAAGATACAATTTCCATCCTTCTTATCTAGCTTACTCTTGTTTTCCTTTGGAACATGTGTTGATATTATGGTAGCTACAGGAGGTATTTTCCTCCACGTGTAAACATGACGAGAATAGAATATTCTAGGAAGCAAGAAGAAACCCTAATGAGTTGGCTAATAACCCTAGAAGACAAGTCAGCTCAAGAGGGTAATTTGTATTAGGTTATTTGCCTCCAAGAGAAGAAGTTGGCCAGAAGAAATAATATATACTGAGTAAATAGGTACCCAGAATGAGAAGTCGGCCCAGGCAGTTAGCCAAAATTAGTATAAATACAGGAGGCCAGTCTTCATTCTGGCAGGCATTCTCAGAAATCCGGAGCTCACTTGTGCGCACTGTAGTTAACCAGTTTTGTGCGTAGGTTTGGAGGAGAGTTGTCGTTGCAGCTGGTGCAACTAGCAGATTCTGTTTTGGCTTGGAATATCTCTTGGTTATGGTTTGGACTATCTGATCAACTCTTGTTTGGTGTGTTATCCTTGGAGAAAGGTGTGCTACCCCTTGTGTGGCTATCCAGCCTAGGGTTTACTTTCGGAGTGATTCTTTGTCAAGGTTAAGGTGCTCGGAGGGTGGCTTTGGCCTATGGTTGGGTGACAATAGTGATATTGTCTATGGTAAAATGAGCACATCCATCATACTCTAATAGGTTATGGGCCCACACCTCCTTCATTTAGTCTAACCAATGGAAGGGAGCATAGCCATAAGAATATTAATCTCATTGAAGAACTACCGCTAGGGTTTCTAGCAGGAGCAGTCACCAAATCACTATCGCTAGGGTTACTAGCAGGTGTAGTTGTAGAAACCCTAACCCTCTCGTTGAGGCACCTTAAGTGAAGGGATTGACCTAATTTCCGGATATACCAGTGCACCCTAGCCTGGTGCATCTCCTAGTACTCTCAGCAAGCCAAGACGTCAAGTTTGAGTTTTTGGTCAAATCTAGGGTTGACCAAGTCAAAAGCAGCCATGACTTACTCTATGAAGTCAAAAAAAATAAGTTATATGGAGCTTCTTACTTCAGAGTGTGGAAGACAAGGATTGACCTCATCCTTACCAAGAATAAGGTGTTGGATATCATAAAAGGAAAGATCGTGGAACCAGAGTTTGAAGAAGGAAAAGAGAAGGAACTACAGAACGTTGTAGTTATGGAGAAGTTCAAAGACGGTGACATCAATTCAATGAGTATCATAGTGGACTCTATAAAATACCATTTGATACCCTACATCGCCCATCTTGACTCATCAAAGAAGATGTATGATGCCTTAACAAACCTCTTCTCAGTCAGAAACATTGGACAAGTAATGAGTCTGAAGAATGAGCTACGTGAGATGAAGATGAATGATGATGACAGCGTAATATCATACTTTGTGAGGATATCTCAGTTAAGATATCAACTACAAGATTTTGAAGAAATCATCTCAGAGAAGGAATTGGTAAACATAATACTCAATGGTCTTCCCAAGACATGGGATGCATTTTCCGCAAGTATGAACACAAGGAAGGAGTATCTTACATTTGAATAACTTTGGACTTGTTGTGCTCAAGAAGAATCAAGGATCGGTGAAAAAGAGAAACCTCAAAAGAAATACAATGATCAAGCCTTCATAGCAAGATTCAAAAATTCCAGGAACAAAAGGAAATTTGGAAAGAAGCCAAATCTAGAGAAAGATATGTCAGAAATACAATGCTTCAACTGTCGAAAATATCGTCACTACAAGAATCATTGTCCCAAGCTAAAGAAAAGGAAGGAGACACATGAAGCATCAGTTGCCGAATAAAATGAACCTTCAAAGAAGACTAAGCAGGATGAAACATACTTCTTCCTCTAAAGACAAGATAACAATACTCTTCTTAGTTCTTGTACATATCTTGTTTGCATAATCTCTGTACATATCTTGTATATCTATCTCTTATAAGATAATATGTTCCAAGAAGAACTATATCTATAATATAAGGATTGCTATCATCATGACTACAAGTCAGAAAATACACATGAAATAATGAAGTACATCAAGCAAATCATGTGGAAGTTATTACATAAGTAACAGCTGCAAGATAAGCCGAAATCAACAATCAAGAAGAAATTGGAGAAAGACTTATGACACCTTGCAGAAGGCAATAAGGATGCAGATGGAATCGTGGAGCCGATTATATACTTCCAAAAGAAAAACATGCACTCATACATGAAGCAAGGATTGGGAGGGAGCTAATCCTACGATCCATTGAAGATGATGTAGTATATATATATATGGTAGCAGCCATGAAAAGCAGTATGTGTTCAGTTTGACTTCAGAAGAACCCTTCTTCGAAAAGAATCCTTAAAGTATCCCTAGTTTTCCATCCACATCCATGATCCTATGATGAAAGGAATAAGTTGGAGTCTTCAGAGCATGGAATCTATAGAAAACTCCATGGACTCAAGAGCTAAAGAGAAACATGAGGAAGAACATGAAGATTTCAAGAAAGAAAGAGAAGTCGGAACAACCAATTGTTGTATCGAGAATCAAAAGATTACCAGCCTGATATGAACTCACTAAAAACAATCAAGCAGAGGAACTGAAGGTTTTGATGAAGAACAGTGTATGAAAGACTTATGAATGAAAGCATTGTGAGATCAAGAACTAGAGGTTCTCCCAGATGGAGGGAGAAGACTATGATGATTGTTTACTCCAAGTAAACCAGACATACCTCTACATGAGCCAACATATCGTTCACAATATCCATGGGTTGGATTTTACATGTAGAGCAACCTTAAGGCTTTGAGGTATACCAGAAAGAGACCCTTGTATGTTTATGGAAGAAGACAACTTGGTGAAGAACCTCCAATGCACAACAGAAGCGTGGTGAAGACTTTCTATAACAGAGATATTGTATCAAAATGGCTACTTAGAACTCTAGGATGATGGATTACAAATCTATGACAAAGTCTCATGATGACAAAAGAAGTACCACTTGGATATGTTCCAGTATGACCCTTGCCACGATGATATGAGCTAGCAGGAAACCAGAAGGAATCCAATAATGATATACTATATTGATCAGAGCTATATGAAGCCCTCAGAGAAAACCAGTGTTCCAGAAAGACCGAAGTACATTTGAGATTAAGCATTACATTCTTCGTGATGAAGTCCATAAAAGAGAAGTGGTTCTCCAATATATATATCTCCATAGATGAGAAGATAAGAAAACATTTTGGTAAAGCCTATGTCCAAGGTGAAAGAGTTTGCATAATCAAGCTGGAGCTCATGGAGACGACTTCCTTATTGAAAAAGGAAGAGATGACTCCCAGGTTGGGAGGGAGCACTGATGTGTTATTGATTTATGGACAATCATTTTTCAGTTTGAAAAATGGTCCAGGATGAGCAGTTCCTTTCCAGTTTGGAAAGTGGTTTGATATTTCTCATGGATAGGCATTTTCCAATTTGGAAAATGGTCCAGATCGAATGGTCATTTTTGTAATGAAAATGCTTCGATGGATTGTTGATGTACCATAGACAACAATTTCCCATTGTGTTTAACATGGGAAATGGTCTAGGACGGTATCTCTTCTTGATGGTTAATCAAGAATATTGGTTTGCCTCGCCGGACAGTCATTCTTTCGAGGATCACAGTTGTGAGAAGATTTGAAGAATGGTCCATTTTGGAGGTTCGTGCAGGACAATCATTTCCTTTGGAAATGGTCCAGACAGTCATTCCTTAGGGCATATTCACTCTCTCCATATTTCACTTTGTTTAGTGCCAAAGGAATGGCCCAGGGTGGGGAATGGTCCAGGTTCAACAATCAAGGACAAAAATTCCTTAGGGTAGACTCATTCTCTCCAGGTTGCACTTTGTTTAGTGTCGGAGGAATGGTCCAGGTTGGGGAATGGTCTAGGCTCAAAAATTAGGACATTTATTCTTCCTTTCTTGAGAATAATAGTCTAGATAGCTCATCATTGATGTTTAACCTTTTGAGGGAGAATGCTCTTCTTGATCTCATAGATGTGAGTGGAAGAATGGCCCAGATGATTCAGTTTATATCATAAAAATGTTTTCTATGCAAGTTGATATCAAATGATTGTTATGGAGACTGTATGTCTTTAGACAGTAGATGTATACTAATGTGGTGGATGTGTTCCACTGATTGTGACTATGTGTCACTGATCAAGTATTTCTGTGTTACTTGGTGTGGCAGTGCACCACTAGATTGTAGTTGTGTACTACTATGGATAGACACAGTTGTTTTCTATTGAATGATATTGTTTTGATTGCCTTGAAGACTATCAACAGTGTTGGAAATGATTATCATCTAGACAGATGATCAATGGACAGAGATTTCCCAGACGAAAAATGGTCCAAGACATTTATTCTTCTAGGACATATGTCTAGATTAGAAGGATGGTTCTTATGTCACTCTATGGAGTGAGTGACTTATCTGACATCATGTCTGATTACTCATATGGAGTATGGTTTTGAGAGATGATGTAGCTATTGACACTGATAGTGATGATGGTGCTCATAATCTAGTCATGAGATAGTCTATACGACTATGATGATGCTACCGGGTAAATGGTATGTTTGTGCTCAAGACCATTACCTTCAAATACCTCCCTAGCTAGGAGGGAGTGTTGATATTATGGTAGCTGCGGGAGGTATTTACCTCCATGTGTAAACATGAAAAGAATATAATATTCCAGGAAGCAAGAAGAAACCCTAATGAGTTGGCTAATAACCCTAGAAGACAAGTCATCTCAAGAGGATAATTTGTATTAGGTTATTAGCCTCCAAGAGAAGAAGTCGGCTAGAAGAAATAATATATACTGAGTAAATAGGTACCCAGAATGAGAAGTCGACCCAGGCAGTTAGCTAGAATTAGTATAAATACAGGAGGCCAGTCTCTATTCTGGCAGACATTCTCAGAAATGCAGAGCTCACTTGTGCGCACTACAGTTAGCCAGTTTTGTGCACAGGTTTGGAGGAGTTGTCATTGCAGCTACTACAGCTAGCAGATTCTGTTTTGTCTTGGACTATCTCTTGGTTATGGTTTGGACTATCTAATCAACTCTTGTTTAGTGCACTATCCTTGGAGAAAGGTGTGCTACCCCTTGTGTGGCTATCCATCCTAGGGTTTGCTTCCAGAGTGATATTTTTTCAAGGTTAAGGTGCTCGAAGGGTGGCTTCGGCCTATGGTTGGGTGACAATAGTGATATTGTCTACGATAAAACGAGCACATCCATCATATTCTAACAACATGAACATATGCATCACAACCAAATACCTTGAGATGTGTGAGAGAAGGTTCCTTACCAGTCCATACCTCTTGTGGAGTCTTGTCATCCAATGTTGACGAGGGTGATCTGTTGACCAAGTAACATGAAGTACCCACTATCTCTGCCCAAAATTCTTGCCCTAACCCGACACCACTGAGCATGCACCTTTCTTTTTCCATCAACGTCTTATTCATCATTTCTGCAAATCCATTTTGTTTAGGTGTATATGGAGTAGTCTTCTGCTTTTCTATACTGCACTTCTTACAGAATTCTTCAAATTCATTCCCACAAAAATCTCCACCATTATCTGTCGTCAGCACCTTAATTATTTTCTCTGTTTGATTCTCAACAAGAGCCTTAAACTCTTTAAACCTGTCAAAGACTTCAGATTTCTTCCTGAGGAAATATATCCAATTATTCCTCAAGAAGTCATCTATAAATGATACATAGTTGTAACACCCTGTTTCCCCTAGTTTGTAAAAATAATTGGACTGGCCAAGAACTGTGGCAAACTCAGAAATGTGAATATGTGATGTGAATGGACCTTGTGGAAAAGGTCGATGAATGTGAATAATATTATGAATCTATATTGCAGGACTACTGAGAGGGGATATGCTGAAAAAGAGACCATGATGGCTGCAGAGAGGCGGTGGAAGGCACCTGGAAAGGTGGCGTTAACTTCCACCGAAAATCAATACCGTATTTGGACTTCACTGGCCCGGAGAACTAAAAGCGGCTCGTTGGCCCCGAATTTAATGTCTCGCAGGCTGGTAGGTAGATGGCTCTTTAGTAATTAATGAGGGATGGGGAGGTGAACCGCCCATCTGTAGAGCTATCAGGCCTGACCAGCGCGAGGGAAATCGCGCCACATGCAACCTCGCAAGAGGATAAGGTGTGGGGAAGAAGTGATTGGGGGCAGACGCGAGGGGAGTAAGAGAACTCTGGCGATATGCAAAGTAAGTGATAGCAGAGAGGGAGGAGAGTAACCTTCGCTCCTGGTCACTGGAAAACAAAGACGCAGTCTCACAGCATCGTTGTCTCAGCTCGGGGGTGGCTAGTGGTAAATCCGTTGGGAGTCGTTGAGCCTACGGTTGGGTGGAAACGAGCACCCCTCTCAGTAGTTGCATAAGCCCCTGGTGTTACTTTCTGATAAGTGTTTTGCCTTTGACATCTTGAAATATATGTATGCTGACATCTATGATCATAAGTTGTGAAATGGCGAATGACTTCATTATAAGAATGTTTGTATGATATTTTGATCAGCACTGGTAGTTGTATGTTTATAATGGAAAGACTATGTATCGCTTCTTATTTCATGAGTTGTTATTTATATGCATATTGATCTAATTTAGACTTCACGTCTGGTTCTCGGGAGAGTGATACCCTTATCTGCCTTAGATAGTACTCTGGGTAAACTTCCCCATAGAGATACCCTTCTCAAACGCCCATCAAGAACCTAGAGAAAGGACGTGAAGGCACAAGGCCTTAAGAAATCCCTGATAAGTATCGAATCGACGGACGAAATCCCATCGCGAGATCAGTGGTCACTCACGACTGACAGATCGGAAGGAGAAATTGGAGTGTTAAGCGCCTTAACCCGGAATAGGTGTTGATCGACGGACAAGATCCCGTCGGGAAACCTGTGGTAACCCATGACCATTAGATTGGTAGGAGAAAGTAGGATGTTAAGGCCTTACCACTTTGTCTTTCTATGTCTTTGTGGGTAGCGAAGAGATCGGGATCGTAGATCCCCAAGGTCCAGGAGAACATTTGGACCGTTGATTTTTCCACGTCCAGGGAGTCGTGGGAGAATGCACAAGTTAGGAACCTGTCTAAGCCATCAGATCTCAGCTAGAAAACCCAACAGTCATTGGATCTGTCAGGAGATACCTAAGGGTCAAACCCCCAGTGAATAGGGGTGAAAACCCCGAAGCAGTCGTGACCGTCCGATTTAAGGAGGCCACATGTCGCGAGATTACCCATTTTGGGAAAATGAAAATCGCGAATTCAAAAGTCTTGGTGATGAGAGATCGAGACTTTCCATGGTGGAAACCCTGAAGCAGTCGTGGACCGTTCGATTTAAGGAGGCTACGTGTCACGAGATTACCCATTTCAAGAAAACGGGAATTGTGAATTCGGAAGTCCTGGTGACGAGAGATCGGGACTTTCCATGGTGGAAACCCCAAAGCAGTCGTGGACCATCCGATTTAAGGAGGCTATGTGTCAAGAGATTAACCACATCGGGAAACCGGGGATCAAGAATTCGGGAGCCCCGTGGTCGAGAGTTCGAACTCTTGTGATGATAAGTCCCGATGAACGGACGAGATTCTTTCGGAGGATCTCAGGGTCTATACGACCGTCAGATGTGAGGAAGAGATGTCAGTTTTAAGCTGGGGCATG
>JASDQU011439874.1:6282-23914 GCA_032191745.1 Picea mariana | reverse complement strand
AACTATGAATCATCAATATATACCAACATCATCAACTATACACCTCATGTATGTGCCAACTTATCAACTATTTGTCTCAACCATGTACTCAACATGTATCTCAACAAAATCCCTCATCAATTTCAACATCCAAATATGAATTGTAGCTCTGTAATAGACCTAGTGTATATGATCACATTCCCGCAAACCTTCCTTAACTTCAACAACAAGAGACTTTAGTCTCACATGCCTAGTTTTGGATTAGTCAACAACCCTAACTTGAAGTAATCATAACTTTGTACCTGTAATGTATAAAGATATGAAACTGATACATAATGTTCTTCAGTGTGTTTTATGCAATTACTCCAGGTTTCACTACTTGGAACCTCTCAGAAAAGGATTTATAGAAAAAATGGCATACCTTGTTGAATTTTGGCGTATTCTAGAGAGCAACCTTGTAGAGTGTGCCCCACATGAAATATTTTTTGAATTGACCTGAAAATATTATAAAACATACTACAGATTGTACCCTAACCAATACATTTTGTTTCACTGAATTTGGATCTGTTATGAATAATTTATGACGTTTTTGCCCGAAACACCTTAGAAAGCACCATCAAAAGAATTTATCCTTCCTTGCATTTCAACCTTCTTTTCTTCACCTTCCCTCAGAATTTCGGCTTAGATATCCTTGGTTACCTCATAAACCTATAGATATTCAACATGCTTAAGTGTGATTAAAATGAGAGAGACTTGCCTCTTATTTATACTCTCCAAGTAGCTTCCTTAAAAACATCTTCTAGGTCACTTGGCCCGACTTTCCTTATTTTAGGGTTAACCCACTTCTAATTTCTCCATTAAGTTTATTATTGAAATAATTTATTTTGTATTCACTTTGAAATATAATACACTCATTACGTCACTTTATTATTTACCTTTTAAAATCTCTTAAACCACCTTGACTACTTTGACCTTTTGGGGCTTCTAGATGACATATGGGGGTCCTCCAACTTTGTAAGGCCATAACTCTCAAACCGTGAAGAGTTATGTGACGTTCCACATACCACTAGAAACAAAATGACATGTACTATCCATATAGAATAGTGTTATCTGAAAATATATCATAACTCATACTGTTATCCATCAAACAAACTTGGGTCCATTACCCAAAATCTAGGGTCTCCAACTTCTCATGGCCATAACTCTCTAACCATGAGAAATTATGTGATGTTCCACATACCACCGGAAATGGAATGACAAGAACTATCCATCTAGGATAGCTTACCTGACAAATTCATTGTCATTCGTCTCATTATTCCACAATTAAGCATGGTTTATCTTACTTTGCAAAGCGTCTTCCCTTGAGGGCTTTCACCATAAGGGGACCACTTTGGAGTTCATCCATCTTTACTTCTTATCAACCATGAAAAGACAATAATGAGTCATCTTTACATCAAACGATATTGGTTCCATTACACAAACATTTGAGCTGCGGGGATTTCTTCAAGGGTTGACATCAATGACAAACAACCTTAATCAACAACATCCTCCATCCTCTTTGCACAAAAGCTTTGGGGTGCTCTTCCTAGCCTATGGGCTTCCAACCCATGTATGTGTCATAATGGCCAACTTCCTCAAAACCAAGCCCATCTATCCATCATATAATGTATTTATGGATGTTAGAGCCATTTTTGGAGGGGCTTGAGTCATTATATGACTCACTTCTCTTCATCACATGTGCCAGAGTCCCACAATAAGGCACAATGTCCTCGACACAACCCAGAAACGTCCCTCAAAGAACCATGTCAGGGGCATTCAAAACAAAACAAAATATAGAACAGAGTAAAGTACCAATGTTCATAAGACATGTTAGTCCTTAAATCATGCAAAGTAATTTGATGTTTTAGATAGAATCCATGTGAACAATTCACCCTAGAATCCCCTTCAAGTGTCACCCAATCCCAATACCTTTTGAGGATTACCAAGTTTAAGTATGGGAGGGCCTTCATCCAACTCTATTAGGTGTGCTACTTGAAAAATAAGTTACCCAAGTGGAGAGATAGCCCTTGGGAATGACAAGGGAAAGTAAAAACCCATCAAGAGAAAGTGTGAGTGTGATATGGCATCGAGATTCCTTCATGTCTTATGGTATCCATTTCTATGAGCACCTTTGTAGAGGTGGTGCTTTCTTGCTTGAGATACCCTTTCCTCGATAATTTTTGCATTACGAACCCCTTAATTTAACTTTTGATACCCAATTATCATTTGCAAGTCCCATTTATAAGGTTTCAAGATTCATTCCTTTATAATTTATTGGGCAATAGTCCTTTATAATTGGTGCATGAATTCACATCTCGATAGAGGTGATTACCATTAGAGGGGGTAGAGCTCAAGCTGGCTTGAGGCTTTTATGGTGGCATTTAAAATTTAGCAATTATGTATATATATATATATATATATATATATATATATATATATAACAATTGCATCATCCTTTGTGCCTTCAACTCCTTCTTCTCATGAGAGAGTGGGTCATAACTGAAGTTTGGGATAAATGAAATGATTTATAATGGAAAATGTTAAGCATGATTGGTAAGTGAAGTTACCCTTGGGAGGGTCCCCTAGTATTACCCCTTTTCCCTATGCGGTGACAACATGGGACTAGGGCACAAAAGATGACCACCAAGGTGAAATAAGGAAACCAAGACAATTTATCACGCAAGTGATCCACTGTTGGAACAGGGGTAGACCCAGGGTTCAACGCTACAAAAATGCACCAACAAATCCCTAACTACCGACCCTTTCGGAAACACCTACAAAGAAGATGGATTCTCACTCGAGGTAGAGGCAGGGGTGGTTTCAAGACTCAAGTGTCTGCAACCTTAGCCGGGACACAAATCTGTGATTGTACTACTTAATAAAGCACTTAGCACCGTCAGTTCCTCAATATGAAATCAATATCCACTTCGCTGATAAAATAGAGCTTCACAACATTCACACTAATCTAATGTATTTAAGCACTTAGCATAGGTAAATAGATCAGATCAAGCAGGTCAAGCACTAAGCATAGCCATATAGATCAGATATAACATTCTCACATATAATAAGCATAAAGCATAAGTAGATCTATCTAAATACATCAAAGCACTTAGTAAATAACATGTGAACACATCAAGACAAGGCACAAAGAAGCATAACACAACATTTACGTGGTTCACCCCCACCCTAGGGATAAGTCCACCAAATATTCTCCTTTATTGTCTTCATTCAATCGGTTACAAGCAAATAGCCTCAAAACCCTTACTCCGCACAAGACAAAATATCTGCACATATCGCTAGATCCTTCTTCCTTGTGTTACAACACAAAGCCTTCCACAATCTGCTACAAGGACCTGTACTTAGCTCTGCAAGTCTCTTACATTCATGCACAAAGAACTTACAGACTCTACTTTCACTTAGCATACATTCACATCACATATATGAACCACTACTTCTATATTGCCTAAGCATCTATTTATATATTACAAAATAGGCCTAAACATGGGTAAATGCATGGGCCGACATCCCAATCCCATTACATAATCCCAAAAACCCAAAAAGGACCCCAAAAAGGGTCGAGATCCCGTGATCTCCACTTCGTCTTCCACTCCTCCTTTGACAGGCTGTCGAAGTCCCAAAGTAGGTCAACATGACCAAGAATCTCCCAAAACTTGGTCAAGGGCCAACAGACCCCCAACACTCACCTGTGACTCTTCTCGAGTCACTCTGGTCTGATCAGTTCTGCCTTGAACTCCTCAAGTTTGGCTCAATTTGTTTCAACTTGCTACTTTGCTATGGCCTCTTGCTCGGCGAACTCTTGGATCACTGTGCCATTCACTGGCCCTTCTAGGCGTTGTTCTGTTGTAGTGACAACCTGTTCTAGCTCAGCTCCTCGGATTTCAACCTCTGTGAACAATTGGTATGCCTTATATTGTACAGGTTGGAGCCATTGAGTTACATCCATAACTTTTCTCTAGATCGTATGGATCTACTGCATGGCGGTGCATTTCTCTTGAGATATTTTCATTCTGTCTACAACTGATAGGGCCTTTAGCTGCGCCTATAGTGTTTCTGTGTGTTGCTTCACTTCCTAGAGTTGCGATTCTAGTGCCTGTAACTCTGGGTTCTCAATGAGGTTCTCATATGTTTGGGCATTGTGATTACTCAGCTTCTTGCACTCAAGGGCAAGAGATTTTAGTCTCTCAACTGTGCTACGGTCAATTTCTTCCCTTAGGTCTATTACGTCTTGCAGGGTCTTGGGCACTACGCGTAGCTCCAAATATGCTATGCGTTGTTGTAGTTGTTTAATCACTTCTTCAAGTTGTGCCACCTTCTGTGGGACTCTCTCTTCGGTCTTTACTTCTACAACTGTCACAGAGCGAAGTTCTTTGTTGACCCTTTCTTTTACTTTGAGTTGCTCCGTGAGCAACTGTTCCTTTTATTTCTGCAGTTGGACTTTTTCTTCATCCCACTTTGCTTAGAGAGCAAGCTTTTCCCATTCTGTAGTACTACATTGCTCTAAAATGTCTCCCTGTACTTGTGCTAAAGCCTGGGTGTCTTGCACTATTTCCTCCTATGCTCATCGAAGGAGAGCTTCGACTATATCAACAATTCGGTGGAGTTGAGATGACTCATCTCCCAGTTCTGGTGTTTCCAATGGCAGAGGCGCAGTGGAAACTGCACGGCTGGACTGTAGTGCCTGCTGCACCACTTGAAGTTCAACCTTAATTTGATTGTATATCTCCTCCTACTTAGCCTCCTGCTTCTCTTCTATCTCCAATGAAGCATCGTTCAGGGCTGCTACAATGAAATCGAAGTCATCTGAGGTGAGGGTAGTCTGAATTTTGGTCATAGAGGCTTTTGATTTCTTTTGGGAAGAAGGCTTCAGGGGGGAAACCTTCCTTTTATTTGATGGATCCTCCTCGTCTCTAGGCGATGTAACCTATCCTTTATTCTATTCAAATTCTATGCCATCTATCTCTCCACCATCACCTCCTTCACATGCGAGATATAATCAGTCTTCGCTAAGGTACTACTTGCATCTTAGGCTTCTTCATTTTTCTTTGTCTTGCTAGGTCCAGGTGTATCATGCGCTGCTTCTGGACTGTCAATGTTGGACATCTCCATAGGGTTTGATGAAATGAGGAGGTCCTCCAACCAATCTTTAGTAATCTCTTCTAAGTCCTCCTCTGCCAACTTGTAGTAAGACTAAAGTTGCTACTTGTGCTTGTTAGTGTGCATTGTAATATAAATGAAATGGTGGTCCATGCTAAATTTCATTAAAGGCCGAAACCTGTGGAGAGTATTCGGCGTGATGTGAGGCTCGGACTGGATGGATGTCTTCAACTGGTTGTAATAGGTATGGAACACGACATTTGACTTCCATTGCTTGTTCATGTCACTAGAATATCATAGTGTATTGAACTTCATGGCCAGAGGTTCAAAGGGCTCGATGTCCAAGAAGGTTGCACCTTTAGGCATCTCCCATGCGATGAAAGGGATTAGGATTAGAAGCTAGATGAAGTGGAACTCATATCCTTGATCTTTCACTTCCAACTGGTTCATGAGGTACTTTGCCCAATTCATTTGTAGGCCCTCTGCGCACTTTCCTGCGAGGTTGACTACAAAACCAGTCACTTGGGTGGGTCGGTTCTTGCATACTAACTTTCTTGCGATCAACTGATAGGCAAGGCGCACTATGCCACTATGTATAGAAGCTACCTTGTAGCCTCGCGTTCCCTTCTCGAAATCTCAGTAAGTGTCCTTGATCCTTTGGGCAAGAGCGCGGTCCATGGTTTTTCCAAGATAGAAATCATGTGGTTTAGGTCCTTGCATGCTAAGCTTGGTGATATGATTTATCAACGTTGGATCCACTGTTATACAATGGTTTAACTAGAAGTATCTGCCATGGTAACAAGACAACAAAATCTTGACGCA
Source organism: Picea mariana (assembly GCA_032191745.1). Classification (NCBI taxonomy): domain Eukaryota; kingdom Viridiplantae; phylum Streptophyta; class Pinopsida; order Pinales; family Pinaceae; genus Picea; species Picea mariana. The sequence continues at coordinate 17,959 of JASDQU011439874.1, read as the reverse complement.
TGCATTCACTTCTTGGTGCCTTATGAAGTGAGTAATCTTCATGACATTGAGAAGTGTGGACTGTGCGAGGTTCATAGTCCGTGACCAGGGAACTATCTTTGAATTCTTTCCCTTTGTTCTGGTCAGGTATTTATGTGGGGCGAGCATGTTGTATACCTTCCTGTCATCGAGATTGAATTCACTAAACTTCAAAGCTGCAATCTTTTCTTGGTCTATGTGAACTACGCGTATCCCTTTTGGGAGGTATGCAGTGACCAAAGTGTACTCAAATTATTTGGTCACACTGTCTCGATTGATTGTGTTTCTCAGAGGTGGTAGATAGGTGGGTAAAATGCTCAGAATCAACTTAGAATTCACGATATTGTCTCTGTGCTTGGTTCTCTTTTCATCAGCTGAACTGGATAGTCTGGCTCGAGCAATTGACAGAGAGGTTGGAAGTCCTCTTGTGGATGATGCTTGTACACCTGTGGATAATCCTCTCTTCGACATGACTCTTCCAGTCATCAGGTCGATCAAAACTTCTTCAACAACTTTCTCTGCGGTGCTCAATTCTTCCGACATACGCACTCGAGGTGAACAATCAAAGGTTCAGGGAACAACTTAGACATAGTATTAAGATAGAGAGCAAGAGCGTGGTGATCACTATATAAACTCGTCTTAGTCTGTGGGCTCAAATTCTCAATTGGAAAAAGTGTTCTTGGTGCGTGGCGTGGCGGGATAAATAGGGAAATTGACAACGAGTCGCTTACAATGAGTATGAGCCTCCATTAACTCTTGTTCGGTCCATTATGGCGCAGTCCAACGGTCTGATGACGAACCATAATTGCATATATGCCCGTTCAGAGTGTCGATCGAACGGTTATAATGTACCCAACAACTATATTGCTTCATCATGGCGAAGTGCCATGTGTCGCTATTATGATATCCCAACGAAGCTCCCATTTTGAAATTTTTCTGTCTGCAAAGTTCCCTCTGGAACCTTCTGCAACTTTTTGATCTTAGATCTCTTCTTACTTAACTTTCTATCCTTTTTCTAGTGAGCTTCTTCTTGGTATTCCTTTTTCCATTCTGATTCTTATCTTCTTTGGTCATATTCACTTTGCATTGTTGAGATTCTTCCCTAGGATTCCTCGATAATACTTCGTTTTTGTTTGGGGTAGGTACTTCGGTCTTCTGTGGGTCTTCTAATGTTCTTGCAGCTTTGACATCTGGGTTGCTAGTGTTAAATAGCTTCGATCTATTCTCTTGTTCTTCAATCAAGTGTGTGATCCTTCTGGTCATGAAATCTTTTAACTCTTGTTTCTTCTATTCCAAAACTTTTTCTTCTTCTTTTCATCTGGCTTGATCTCTATCAATCCAAGGTTTTCCTAGTAACATGGTAAATGGGGCGTTGTCTTCAATAAATTTAATAATCTCAAAATCTTCTTCTGTCGAAGTTCCATTAGTGTTCATAGGTATGCGATCGAGCTTTCCACATAGGTTTATCAACTTTCCTATGAATAGTTATATTCCTCCCAATGAAGGGATCATAGCAGACTTCCCTATGGCTTCCCAAGTTTGTTCTGTCATGATATTCACCTGTGTTTCTTCATCCAGAACACAGTCAATGTCGAAGTCTCCTATTTTTACTTTAATGCATTCTTTTTCCTTGAAGATCTTTGATATTCTAATATGTCGATGGTCATTCAAGGTTTTGTTTATTTGCAACAATACTTTCTCTTATTCTTTCAGGGGTTCTGCCATTTTTGGATCTGCCTTAGGGTTTCCTCTATTCATTTCTTCCATCTTAACAATCATTATAGGGAAATCCAACACTTCATGGTCCATATATTTACAACAAAAATAGCTAGGTATTTTCCCAGGGCATTCCTTAGCAAGATGTCCCAGTCTTATGTAACTATAATAGAGGGTTAATCCTCTCTTTCTTTTAAATGATCCCCAACCTTTCCGATACTACGCACTAGATTCATTGTAGTTAACCTGCAAAAAATTCTTTCTAGGATACTGCATCCATTTTTAGTCCAAACATTCTTTCTATGCATAGGTATAACATATCTTTCACTATTCTTATCATATCTACTCATATCAATCCTTCTTTCATCTATTAATACCCTAGTTTTCAAGTTAGGATAGAACCTATCAAACATACCTAGATACATACTTTAGAAAAAAAAAATTCCACTTATCTTACTTCTACATAGCACAAAGCTTCCAAATCTAAAACTTTTAACTATTCTTACCCTTTATCAGAGCACAAAGCTTGTAGATATTACCTCTTTTAATCAGAAATTCTCACTTTTACCTTTCTTAGAGAATAAAAGATTTCAGATCTTGCTTCTTTCCTTCAGATCTGACCTCCTTTCTTCATATCGAGCTTCTTTCTTTAGCACATAGATTTATAAATTGAGTAGGATACTATGCACTAGGGCACAAATCTACGCACAAACCTTCACAATCTCAGGTCGAATATTTGTACAAAGCTTCTTCTTTCTCAGTTCCCAACAATCACAGTTTCAGGTCTTGGCAACGGAACCATTTGTTGGCATAGGGACAGACCCAGGGTTCAACACTACAACAACGCACCAACAAAGCTCTAACTACCGGTCCTTTCGAAAACACCCACGAAGTAGATGAAGTCTCACCCGAGGTAGAGGCAGGGTTGGTTGCAAGACTTAGGTGTCTACAACCTTAGCTGGGACATAGATCTGTGATTGTACTACTTAATAAAGCACTTAGCACCATCAGTTCTTCAATATGCAATCAATATCCACTTCTCTGATAAAACAAAGCTTCGCAACATTCACACTAATATAATGTATTTAAGAACTTAGCATAGGTAAATAGATTAGATCAAGCAGGTCAATCACTAAGCATAGACATATAGATCAGATCTAACATTCTCACATATAATAAGCACAAAGCATAAGTAGATATATATAAATACATCAAAGCACTTAGTAAATAACAGGCGAACACATCAAGACAAGGCACAAAGAAACATAACACAATATTTACGTGGTTCACCCCCACCCTGAGGCTACATCCACCAAATCTTCTCCTTTATTGTCTTCAATAAATTGGTTACAAGCACAAAGCCTCAAAACCCTTACTTCACATATGATAGAAGATTTGCGTAGCTCGCTAGATCCTTCTTCCTTGTGTTACAACACAAAGCCTTCCACAATCTGATACAAGGACCTGCACTTAGCTCTGCAAGTCTCTTACAATCATGCACAAAGCACTTACATACTCTACTTGCACTTAGCATACATTCAAATCACATAGATGCACCACTACTTCTATCTTTCCTAAGCATCTATTTATATATTACAAAATATGCCTAAACATGGGTAAACCCATGGGACGACATCCCAATCCCATTACATAATCCCAAAAACTCAAAAAGGACCCAAAAAGGGGTCGAGATCCCGTGATCTTCACTTCATCTTCCGCTCCTCCTTCGACAGGCTGTCGAAGTCCCAAAGTAGGTCAACATGACCAAGAATCTCCCAAAACTTGGTCAAGGGCCAACATCCACTATCCAACTTTAACCAAGTATCCTCATCTACATTCCCAATAAATTAAACGCAACACCCTGCATGAAAAAAGGACTAACCATACCTCATGATGACATTGGCTTACCATGCCCCATACCATGGGTTACTTGAATGTGATTAGCCTTGGTTGATCTGTGCTTGGAGGAAAATAACGGGGGTTGATGGGCTCTGTTGGGCAACATGGCTCTCGACACTCCATGTCTACTACATGTGGACCTTGAGACATGATCTCCTTGGTTACCCCTAGTCTTGGGGGGGGGGAGGGGGTAACAAGTCATAATCCCACACGGTTTCTGCTTAATCACCTTAATCTCTATAATACATTGAGATTCTGACTTAGGCTTCTAGAAATCCTTAATCATATCTCTCTTGATCTTTTTAAGGGACCTCATCTATCTTGCTGGTGCAATGGCCTTATAATTCATGTACCACATCAAGGTTTTATCCCTGAAAGTGGTCTCCAGCTACACAATCTTTGATGCCTTATTTGTGATCCTCTTCATAGAAAATATCATCTCACATGTGAACCAATGTTGTTCTACATCATCCTTACTTGTCCCATGGAACACGAGTAATATCAGGGTACTATCTTGATTCACCATCCTCAATATTGAACTATGTCCTCTTGACCAATGTTATCAAAACTGGCCCAATCTAGAAAAACCGACCGATCGTACAAGCCTTCAAGGAAAAAACAGTCTGACTAACGACATAGAACCGTTTTTGGCTGGTTTCGCACAAAACCGACCAAAAACACTGAACTGTTTGGTTTCGTATGGTTTCGTACGACACACGTATGACACAATTAGTGGATCGGATTTCAAAAGGTCTTAGGCAAAAAAAATAATTTAATATTGAGGGGGCCTACCAACTAACCCTAGGCCCTCCCTCAAATCTATTTAAATCCCCCCCCTGCTCCCTCTATTTCACTCACACTATTCATTTGAACTCCTTGGAATTATTGATCTGAGTTTCTTTGGTGGTTTTGGAGAGCTGTTTGCAGGGATTTTCTGAAGGATTTCTTGGGAAGATTTTGAGATCTAGTTGAATGGTTCAATTGGATATCTCTTGGGATGATTTTCTACAACAAATTTGGAGTCATTTCAAGGGATATTCTTGGGTTGTTTTTGCTAATTTTTTGGTGGTTATTTTCCATATTTCTGCGGGCTATTAGAGAGATGTTTTTCTATTGTTGGGAGCTTCTCTTATTCTCCACATTTCAACTTATTGTGAAGGTATGTCAAGGATTCTCTTATTCCTCTCTTTTTCTCTTTAAAGCTATTTATTTTTTCCCTAGAATATAAGAAATCTTAGGGATTTATTTACAGATTTTTGTTTGTTGCTGAAAAAATTTCCAACATCTCTAAAAACAAGAAGGATCAAGCATGGGCTCATTATTAGTTGAATATAAAAAACCATAAAGTATACAATTATTGTGTGAATACAATTAAAGGTGGGGGTATCCATAGGATAAAAATACACTTGGCATGTGAAAAAGGCCAAGTAGAAGGTTGCACAAAAGTCTATGATGAATTAAACTTGGAGATGAAAAATCTTCTTTCATTCTACCAAGCAGAGAAAGCTAGGGCCAAGAAGATTAAAAAATATGCGGGGAAAAGTCAAGATGATGATCCTTTTACTATTCCTAGTTTTGAAGAATCCTCTAGTTTTCCTATTGGATTGGGAGTGGGACATAGAGATGAAGTTGAAAATGCATCTTCTGTTTGTCCTAGGGCATCAATTTTGAAGAGAGCATGCAAAGGGCTTGACTCTTTCTTTGTACCCCACACCACCCCTAGTTCTCAACCCACCATTGATGCTAAATGGAAAAAGACATAGAAGGAGGATGGTTGGGAATGCATTTCTAGATGGTGGTATGGTGTAGACATACCATTCAATGCTACTAATTATACATAGTATCATCATATGGTAGATGTTATAGCTACATGTTGTCCCGACTTCAAAGCCCTGAGTTTTCATGATATCAGGGGGTCACTTTTACAAAATGAGGTCCAAAGAATAAATGAATACTTATAGAGTTAAATCAATCATGGAATAAAACATGGTGCACAATCATGTCTAATATTTGGACTGATGGAATATCCCACACCATTCTCAATTTCTTAATTTCTTGCCCAAAATGAACTGTGTTTCTTAAATATGTGGATGCATCTGATCAGGTGAAGGATGCAAAATTATTATTTCATCTTATGGAAGAAGTATTTGGGGAGGTGGGGGTTCATAATGTTGTACATGTGATAACATAAAATTCCTCCAATTACGTTGCAGTGGGATGGATGTTGGAGGAAAAATACCTCACGATTTGGTGGACTCCATGTGTGTAACAAACCCAACCCCTTAAGACTCTTTTAAGGGATGGGGCATCAAAATTTAGTTCTCCTTAAGTAATCAAATCCTTCCTTCAAGTTCTCTATCAGATTATTCTCATCTAGATCTTTCCAACCATGGTATCCATGCTCAAAACTGAGCTCAAAATTGGAAGATACACCTCTCCCAAGCTCCTCAGGTGTTCAATGGTCAGGGCCACATGAATTCCATGTGGATCCGACTCAATATGCTTCATCTCGTGTTATCTAATATCTAAGAGATTCCAGTGTTCCTAAATCTATGGTGGAGATCCATCCACTAACCAATCCAACGACTGGGCTTGATCCTCGACTAACTCACATGCTAGCCGGGAATTTGGTGTTTGGCCTTCAGATTTGAATTCCAGGCCTAGCCCCTTCCCCCTATCTACAATTGTGGGCTATGACCAGATGCCAAGACAACATGCACCTATTTTGGTGCTTCGGAGCTTTGGGCTCCATACATTTTCAACTTATGACACCACAAATATACCAAACTATCGAATCGATGAATTTTGGGTATGCCACAGGGATCAACAGTCCTCATTCTCTATCAAGATCAATGAACCATGATTACTTTGGGCTTATAGGCTTCAAATAATTCTAAAACACCTCTCCTCAATTCTTACGGAGTGCCAAGTCTCTGTATTGCATGATCTTACTCCACGTGTCCACAAAACATCAACGATTCTGATTTACTTCAGGACTTCACACTTCGGTGAATTCCAAAGTACTCACAACAAAAACCTTTGAAGTGAAATCCTTCTAGAGTGTCGGATATTTTAACACACACCCTCCTCTATTCAATGGTCACAATGGACTCCGACGCTTCAACCTTCGGGAGTTCTCCATCCACACGACCCCACTTTATTCAAAGTGGCTATCCTCTGAAATGAAGGATCTACTGACACTTGTCCTCTGCTGATGAATGCCTTTGATGAACTCCGACGCTCTGGCCTTCAGAATTTATTTCTCTAACCAACTCTGCTTTTCTCATGGAGTGACTTTTCTATGAAGTGGCAGATCTTTCACCACACATCCTTTTCCAATGGACAACTGGGATGACTTCGGGACTCTGGCCTTCAAGAATCCTCATGCCTTCACACTTAGATTCTCCCAGAGTCGGCCAACGCTTGGATGACCACAACCTAGATCTGACGGTCTGAGGGTATCCACATAACCCCAAAGATCTGCAGCTCGTAACTTCTAATCAAGGGTCCCTTGGGTCCTATTTTTAGGCCATTCCTAGAAGGACATATGTCATCCTAAGACAAACCAATAAAAATACGCAACACATGCCCCAGGTCACTGACATTCCCTTACCTTGCTAGGAGGTCGCCATACCTGGAAACATCGTCACTTGACACATAGGCCCCCACATTCTCTCGACATGATACACATGTCCCCACGATCAAACAATCAAGAAGGGTCCTAAAGGATCCTTAGATCCATGGTACACATTACTTCGTGACTCCTATCTCCGAGGGGTCTTGACATTACAACACCCCTGTCCTCCTGAAGCAGTCAACGCTGGGTTGACTACATCATAGATCCGATGGTTAGGATAGCTCCCGGGAATCCTCAGAATCTACGGCCCAGATTAACTTTGGGACTTTGAGACTTTGGGGGATTCACCTCTTGTACGATGAATATACCCAATTCGTCGGACCCGCGAAGTCCGAATGGCTTGAAGGATTAAAATCCATGTTCCTTCTCGAGATATGATGATCGTGAAGAGCTTCAATTCCTCCCAAACTAATATCATCCATTCGTCTTCCAAACGAAAGTATCTTCCCTTTTGAGACTTGAATATCACTATCCTTCCTGAGCTTCATCATCTCTAAAATACTTAGGCACTTTGTGCTATTTCTCCTGAACTTAACACTTAGAGTGATCAGAATCTGGACCAGGGGTCAAAATTTAGCTCAAAAATCAAAGTTCTCAGAATTGTCTCAAAATGAACAGGTGTGTAGCCCTCATCATCACGAACCCAACACAACTCATTTGGGTTCAAACGGACATCAGATGAGAGATATATCGTGTTCTGTTTGAATAATCAAACAGGCAAAAAAAAAATGTGTTGACTGTACAGTCCATAGAGTCCATATGGATGCTGACATGGCAGAGGCCATATGATGATGTGGTGGAGTCTGTACACTGAGGTGGTATATTGATGATGTGGCAATCATTGATTGGCAGATTTTGGGTGAATGATGTTTCGACACGTGGCATTTAATTGGCAAACGGAGAGGTGCCACATGGCCCAGGCATGGGCTGCCACGTGGCACCATGGCAATGGTTGTTTGTTTAAAATTTATATGGAGTCTGTGGGGATCGAACCCCAGATCTCCCCACCATGGAAAAGTTTTGGCAAAGGCCGCCCAACCAACACGCCACACAGTAGTACTTGTTATATATATGGTTTCAATTATATTTAAGTTTGATTATTGTTTAGTTTGGCGCGGGGGTCGGGCTGGGTCTTAGCCCCAGACCACGGTTGTATTGTTAATTCATATGACCACCATATAAAATGCACGCACAATTCAAATGGAGTTAGCCCCCGGTCGCATTAACCGTGCCATATGACCCGAATCTACATGGTTGCGCGAGAGATTTGGTTTTTCAAACATTTGTTTTTAAAAACGGTTACAACCAACCATTCACCTGACACTTGGCGTATTTTCATTGGTTTTAAAAACTCATCCCTTTTTGTATTTGCGCGAGGTCACATGGTGACTATATGACCATAGTCTTGGTGGTTAGGGGCTGAGTGTGCCCTAACCGTCCTACAGTTTCACCTGTTTTACGGTTATGCGCCGGTGCTAGGTTTTAGCATGATTTTGTGTGCATGTGCTAGGTTGGGTACACAGAGGTGCGTTTTGGCGAACCAGAGACAACAAGCTTGAAGGAAGAAAATGGCAGGAGGCCTATCTTCTTCATTTTTTTGGCCAAATGAGGTGCCGAAAAGCCCAACTAGGGGTTTTTGGATGTTCTGAATCCATTGGCACTGTTTTCAGATCCCTTTGAAGACTTCTTTTGTAGTTTTTTCACCATTAAAGTTTCAGAGAGTTCCAGGGAGCTTGAAGCCCTCATTGATTGAGGCCATGCTCAGATGAGCCTAAGTTTGTTTTCTATGACAGAATAGTCATTTTTGACTAATTGTTATGCTTTGAACACATTGGGATAGGTTTTAGATCCATTTGAAGAATTTTACAAGTGTTTTTGCCACAAGAAAGCTTAGGGAAGCTCAAGGCCACATGTAGAAGAGGTCATGCCCGGATGAGCCATGATCCGTTTTCAAGTTCTATTAGTCATTTTTGGGGTTTTTATGTATTCTGAACCCAATGGTATAGCCAGCATTTCCATTGGCGTTGAGCAGCAACTTGTAAAAGAATCTTTGACAAATTAATTCCAGAGAGCCAAGTCCATTGATGGAGGCTCAAGGAGATGTAGCCCAGAGAGGGGTGAACTCCTTTATCATCTTGTTATTGTTGTGAGTCTGATGGTTTATTTTCTGCAAGTCATGTTTGCTGTGTATTTATTTAAAACACATATTTAACCATTTAAAGGAAAAATTCCTCACACATGAACATTTAAAAGAAGATGCATAAACTTAACACATAAGTTATCTTGCATATTTTAACACATTGAGCAAGGTCCTGTAAATTTTATTTAAATGAAATAGAGGGTGCTTGCATAGCATAACAAGTCAGCCTCCTATTTTCAGATCATGTGGTATCAGAGCTTAGTTTGTTTTGCTCATGTGATTGCCATTGATAGCTAGAGATTTAGCTGTTGGTATTATTGTGCAAGTTTTGTGTTGAAGTTTGATATCTTGCAAGGATGGAGGAAGCTTCAAACATTGATAGTTCTCATACATCTTCATTATCCAAGTTCTTTGACAAAGAATGTTGAAGGAGTTTGTAACCATGAGAGATATGGTACAAGAATTGTGGGAAGATAGAGAAGAGAGGATTGCTCTTGAAGAGCAGTTGATGGCCATGAAGGAAGAGAGAGATCAGCTTCTTGAAAAGTTGCATGAGATGGAGACTCAACTCCATGAGGCAAAGGAAACCCTTACCAAGTACATGCATGAACATGAGGTATGTAATGTTAGTTTATCTTCAAATTCCTCTGAAGATGAATGTTTTGGTGTTTTTGAAAATCACACAAGAGGAATAGGGTCCAAGTTATTGTTAAAAATGGGCTATGAAGGTAGAGGGTTAGGCAAGCATGCACAAGGCATTGTTGAGCCTATTGTTGTTGAAGAGAGACCCAAGTATTGTGGTCTTGGATATGAACGGAAAGATGGAGCATATTCCAAAGTTGAGAAGACAAAAGAAACAGTTCCAAGAACAAATTTTGTTTCAAGTTCAAGAGCTTTTGTTGTAAGTTCAATCCCTCAAGCATGCAAAGCTTGTGTTCAAGATGAATGCAAATGTGTAAAATAAGAGAGTTGTGACAGCCATGAGGACAAGAACACTGTTGTTGGTCTTCAAAGGAGAGCTTGTAACTCTTCAAATTCACCTCCTCAAAGAGGCGATAAAGGTGAATGTTAAAGGTATAATTCTGCCTATCATTCAGTTGCTTTTGATTATGTTAAGCATGATAAATTTGCATGTAAAAATGGAAGAAAAAGTCCATTTACATATTGTGGTTTATATAACCATCATGTTTCAAAATGTTGGAAAATATTGACCACTTTCAAGAAACTTTACAAGCAAAGACAACTTGAAAAGAGGCTGCAAAAGATTTGCACTCATTGTCAGAAGAGGGGTCATCTCATTGACCAATGTTGGACATTGCATCCAACCACTCATCCATAGAAAAATAAGCGGATGGATAAAGAGATTGACAAGAATGGAAGAGGAGATTCCATCATCGATGTGTGTCAAGATGATTCACAAGAGGACGATTTTGAGCAGAAAAAGTCACCATTGAGTTGGCTTGGTAAGAAATGGTTAGATTTCTTGAGCAAGTAAGGCTTGCATTTTTCTGTTGTAGATGCACATTTCAGCCTTATGTGTGCATTTATGTTGAGAGTATGACAAGTTACAACAGTTTATCACAACTTGTATGATGCAAGTTGCATGTGAATGTATTTTATTTGAAGGCATTTTTGTTTGTTGCACAACTTCGCCAGGAGGATGTAAAAGAGGGGTATGATGTTTACTTGTTACAGTCACATATCATTTTCATATTCAGTTGTTATGTACCCACATGTTTCGGGTTTATGTACTTATGTTTGTACTTGAAGGAGAGTTGAAGAGCTATGCACATACATGTGTTTTTTTGTGTGTGTAAACAGTGAACCTGGTGATAGTTCATCATGAATGACACATGATTGTAACATGATTGTGTATCATGAATGTTGACTTGACATTGGGAAGGTCGATATGTTTCAAATGAATCTCGACTTGTGTCAATGTTGTCTTGACGACTATGTTGTGTCGATCATGTTTTTTGACTTGTGTTTAGTCGATGGTGTTTGTTGGCTTGTAAGTTGATTTTGAGTACACCAAGATGCATGAAAATGCCATGTGCTTTGATGAAGTACAAGATGCGACAGTTTTATTGAAGAGAAAAAAGACTTTGTTGGCATCATTTTCAGTCTTGTATAAAATTGTTTTCAAGATTGATGGTTTTCTTGGTTTGTGACAAGATGTCGCAGGGAAGTTTTTGCAGCCATTGTAGAGCGGATTGTTTTGACGCCAAAGAGTTCACAAGAGGGAATTGATTCTTAGTGGGAAGGTT
>JASDQU011439872.1:0-15175 GCA_032191745.1 Picea mariana | reverse complement strand
TGCACTCATTATCTTTAGTCACAGGCTAGAAGGACTAAAGCTCTAATACCACTGTAATGTTCCTGACTTGGCTAGTCTAGGAAATGTTGCTAATGTGTGTGTAGGATCAAAGGTTTACAGCATATAAATGATCATACAAATAATAAACGTGAACAAGGACTGTAAATTTTATATTATGATATTTCTGTGGATTACAAAATGGTCGAATGCGGCTGAATAACTGACATTACTTGACTAGATCAACATACAAAGGATCTTAGCTGGAATATAAATAAGCAACTGCGGCTGAATAAAATAACAACACTCGACTAGATCAAAAGACAAAAGGATCTTAGCTGGAATACAAATAAGCAACTAAAAGATAATACCCGAAATATGGGAGCACTGCAGAATCAATGAAAATTGATGGAAGACCTGGATGATCTTTCGGGTGACTAGGGTGTGTCTTTCAACACCGAAATCAGCCAACTGGTGTCTTCCTCCTGGAATACATTGAAATATCTCTCTTGAAATGTGCCTCTTCTCCTCAATGACAAGTCATAATCTGCATAATAATGAATTAGGTCGCTGACCCTTCCTTTATATCTTTCCAAAACCCTAAATCATGCTAAAACCTTAAATAATGCTTAAACCCTAATTCACTGTTGACTTCTATTTTTAGCTCATAATGACTTAAAATCATTGTTAACCCTTGTTAGCTCAATGTCACTTTCTGAATATAACACCTGTGACTGGAGTGACCTCTAGTAAACCTGTTTACCCCTCTTTGGCCCTGGTTATAGTCTAACGGGGTGGTTTAGACCATTAGGCCTCCTCTTCTGGAGATCCTATTTGGAAAGGGACATTATAGACTCACTTCATTTCACATGTCCAATTGCTCAATCGGTTGAAGAAGCCAAAAATAATTTTCAAAAACTACAGAGATTATTATGGAAAAAAAAGTAAAAACCAAAGAGAAGTATTATTCTCGTTCAAAACAATAAATATAATAAAATATCTTCTTCAAAACAGCAAACAAGTATTATACGTGCGAGGTAATTGCAATTGAATATCTCATCCATCTTTGTTTTTTATGTTCTTTGATTAGAACGTGTGAGGTGATTGCAATTGAATATCTCATTCATCTCTATTTATTTTTATGTTTTTTTTTTTATTAGAATTACATGGAAAGCACATTATTTGTCACTATTTGTTGCAATAAATAAGGACTATTCTCTAGACTCAGAGTGACTTGGTTCCATTTAAAAATAATGATAGATAGATAAATATATGGATATATATATAACAAACATTTTATATATATAATGACTTTTTTTTTTACTAAAACAACAAAAGAAAGTATTAAAGTGATCTCATGTTTTATTATTAAAGAGTTATGATTTTTATGAATATTGTAGTGTGACATTATCATTGGTGAATGTAGCAATGTGATATAACCTTTGAGGAATAAAACAATGTGGTAGAATTCTTGATGAACATTGCAATGGACATAACTATTGAGGAATGCATAAATTCGACATGAGTTAACATAATCATTCTGGGATGTCACAATCTAATATAAGTCAACATAATTATTTGACATAAGTCAAAATAATCCTCCAAAGAAGTCAATCCACCATAATCCTTCAAGAATATCGCATTGTGACATAAACCTTCAGGAACATCACAATGCGAAATAACCATTAAGGAACAATGGAAATTGGCACAAGTCAACCAAGATTAAAATTGCAATGATACATAATCATTGAGGATTGTCACAATGTGACATAACCCTCAAGAAACGTCACAATGTTACATTACCCTTGGTGAATGTTTCAATGTACCATAATCATTGATGAGCATAACAATGTGACATAACCATTGAGAAACATGATAAGGCGACATAACCCTTGACGAATATTGTGATGTGACATAACAATTGATGAATGCCGTAATTCGACATAATTCAACCAAGATGAATGTTATAATGTAACATAATCATTAAGGAACATTGCAATGCGACATAATCAAGATGTGACATAACCATTTATAAATATCACATTGTGAAATAACACTTGAGGAACATCACAATGCAACATAACCCTTGACGAACATTGCAATGCGGTATAACCTTTTAGGAATATAGCAATTTGACATTAGTTAGCCAAGATACGTGACATAACCATTAAGGAATGTCACAAGATGACATCACCATTGAGTTAAGTCACATTGTGACATAACCCTTGATGAGTATCAATGTGACATAACCTTTAAGGATTGTAGAAATGCAACATAAGACAACCTAGATGAACATCACAATGACATAACCATATTATCAATGTCTTACTATTGCAATGTGACATAATATTGTAGTCAACCACTTGATGTTGCAATGTAACATAATTTTGATTTCAATCTCTTAATTTTCTAAACTGATATAAAATTTAAGTCAACCACTTAATGTCATAATGTGACATAATGTTGAAGTTGATGATAATGTGATGTGACACAACATCGAAGTCAACCTCATTGTGTCACAACATTATATAATATTGAAGTCAACCTCTTACATTATTTCTCTTAAATAGTAGCAAAGTCAACCATTGTTGCCCAAAATCACTAAATTCAACCAAAGTAAAAAATAGTCGAGCATAGTCAAACATCATCAATCAACAACAATCAAATTCAAACGCATACCATAGTCAATTAAATTTAACCACATACTATAGTCAGTGACTATTAACAATGTTAGGGTCTTACCCTAACCCCCTTACTTAGATATTTTATCAATGTATTAGGTCATCTTCCTTGAATAAGGCCCATTGAATAGTTAGTTAATAGGAAATCAGTGTAAAAAGGGTCATTTTTATTAATAAGACCCAAATTAGTTGGTCGACCCCCATTATAAGGAGCTTGTAGGTTGTTAAAATTCTCTATGGATAGATATATATTGAGTAGAAAGTTATTTAATGTTTTGTCATGAACTAAATTTATTTACTTATTTAAAAATATTTTTTTGATAATTAAAAGATAGAGTTATCTTTACTTGCCCCTTAAGAAGAAAGTGAAAATAACACTATCTTTTGATTATCAAATAAATCTTTCTTAGGATTTATCTCTCTTTGTTATTGTATTCTTGGGTTTTGCACTACATTTTATGTGATTGCTCTCTCTCTCTCTCTTTCTCTCTGTGTGTGTACATGTGTGTGTATTGTATTCTTGGGTTTTGCACTACATTTTATGTGATTGCTCTCTCTCTCTCTCTTTCTCTCTCTGTGTGTACATGTGTGTGTATGTGTGTGTGTGTATATATATATATATATATATATATATATATATATATATAGAGAGAGAGAGAGAGAGAGAGAGAGAGAGAGAGAGAGAGAGGACATTGAAATATTTTAATTATGACCCACATTGAAATGTTTTTTTGTTATTAATATTTTTTAAATGTCACATCTCAAATCCATATTAAGCATTGAAGGAATTACAAATCTCCAACATACGGAGATGTAGAAAGCACCTATTTGTTGAGTAAGAGTTTTTCTATTTTCAATTACAATATTTCTTTCTATATAAAATTATTTTACTTAAAATGAATATTGAAATATTTTATTTATGGTGGACATTGATATTTTTTTGTTATTAATAATTTTTTAAATGCTACTTATCAAGTCCATGTTAAAAAACTCCAGAAATTGCACATCTCCCTCATGCTTGGTTATAGAAAACACCTTTTTATTCAATAATATATGTTAAAGTATTTTATATGTAATATAAATTATTAAAAAATTTAATTGAATATTGTTTATAAATGTAGATTTATAAAGTAGGTAGAAGAATCAAATTTCTTCATAATATAATTTTTTTAACATTTAAAATTAATTTAAATTAATTATAATCTCAAACATAAAAGGTTTAAATAATTATATTTATTATTATAAAACTTTATTTAAATGGAATCAAAATTTTATTATTAAAATATAAAAATTATGAAGCATATTTTTTTACAAACATATAATCAAATAAAATAAAATAAAATAAACTTAAATCACAACAAATAAAAATAATTAAAAATAAATAAAAAAATAAAAATTAAAAACAGTAATACAAAACCAAAACCTTCAGAACAAATAAAAGTAATTCTAAAAAAAATAAAAATAAAAAATTTTAAAAAAAATAATACAAAACCAAAACCTTCATAAAATATATAGAAATAATTTAAAATGAGAAAATATTATTTATATAAAAATAGAAAAATATAATACTTTTTTATATATCAAAATTATCACTTTATTAACATAATTTTTTTTAATTATATTTAATTTCACTATATAAACAAGTGTTGCATGGCAGTCCCTGCCCAAAAGTTAATTTACCTGCAAAATTAAAAGTTGATTTGTTGAGTTAATTAGAAGTAAATTAAGAATTAATTTACTTGGAACAACTTAAGTATTGATACAATTATTTGGTGATACCATCTTGTATACAATTTGTAGAAATCAATGTGAATAGAATTAAACTAAGAAGATGGAAGATTGTAGAATTAATGATATCTATCATATAATATTAATATTAAATATGTCTTCATTATTAATATGTAACAATGTTTTGTTAAAATGTATTCAATAAAATTTTCAAATTTATTTGTATTTTTCATTTTTCATGTCCAGCTTGTTCCTTGATATACATTTTGCACCCAACACTTCCCTTATATACATTTTGCACCTAACAATTACTGAGTGAGTGACGGGTTCACATTTATAGTCATGCTTATGGATCACAAATGAAATTTAGTAATTTATAGAATATTATAACATTGTACCAAGATTTATAGTAATTCGTATAATGCTATAACACCTTTTACTTAGAATAGTATAAACAAATATTTAAATTTTATTTAGTATTGTTTTTAATGTTTTTAAATGTAAATTTAAAATTTTGATTTTGTTTATGATAATAAAGGTTTGTACCTAGAAATTGATCATTCTTTACTCTAAAGTTAAAATAAATATATACTATTTTATATTAATATTAATAAATAACTATAAATTAAATTTATGATATGTATCCTATAATATTAATATTAAATATTATTATTAAAATGTGATAATGTTTTGTTAATTTTTAATTTTTTTATGTATTGTTCTGTGATATACATTTTGCACCAAACACTTGCACTCAACACAATTACGAAGTTATGGGTGTTGCACCCAACACTTCTGTCATATACATTTTGCACCCAACACAATTACGGAGTTGGAGGTTCACATTAGATTTATTAATTTATAAAGTATTATAACATTGTACCAATATGTATAGTAATTTATATAATATTATAACACTTTTTACTTAAAAAATAGTATAAACAATTATTTAAAATTTATTCAATATTATTTTTTTTGTTTCTTAATGTGACCGAACTTGTTGGCATCAGGAGGGCATATAAGTCATCAAAATCACCCGAGGATCGCACCCAGCATGAGCCACACCAACCCTTAACATGGTTGGATTTTTTGTCCCCGCAGGTTTCGAGCCGGTACAAAGAGTGGCTTAACAACACACTCTGTCACCGACTGTCCTAGGGGACAGATATGTATACTATAATATTAATATTAAATATCATATTCATTATTAATATGTGGTAATGTTTTGTTAAATTTTATTCAATTAATTATTGAATTTTTTTATTTTTTTTTTCATGTCTAGCTTGTTCTATGATATACATTTTGCACCTAACACTTATGTCATATACATTTTGCACCCAACAATTATGGAGTTGTTGGTTCACATTTATAGTCTCAGACCCGACCTACTGCAACATGAGATTTAATAATTTATAGAATATTATAACGTTGTACCAAGATTTATAGTAATTCATATAATGTTATAACACTTTTTACTTAAAGAATAATATAAACAATTATTTAAATTTTATTCAATATTATTTTTAATGTTTTTAAATGTAAATTATGAATTTCGAAATTTTGGAGTGGCAGGTTGACTGACATTTATAGTCATGCTTATGTATCACACCGACCACAACATAAAATTTAGTAGTTTATAAAATATTATAACATTGTACTAAGATTTATAGTAATTTATATAATGCTATAACACTTTTTACTTAAAGAATGCTATAAACAATTATTTAAATTTTATTCAATATTGCTTTTAATGTTTTTAAATATAAATATGAAATTTTGAAATTTTGATTTTGTTTATGATAATAAAGGTTTGTATCTAAAATTTGATGATTTTTAACTCTACACTTAAAATGGATATATACTTGTATATACTATTTTCTATTAATATTAATAAATAAACTATAAATTAAATTTATGATATCTATCCTATAATATTAATATTAAATATCGTATTCATTATTAATATGTAATAATGTTTGTTAATTTTTTTTTAATAATTATTGAAATTTATTTTTATTTTTCATTTTTCATGTCGAGCTTGTTCCATGATATACATTTTGCACCCAACACTTCCGTATATACATTTTTCACCAACAATTACTAAGTTGCGGGTTCACATTTTTCATTTTCCATGTCGATCTTGTTTTGTGATATACATTTTGCACTCAACACTTCTATCATATACATTTTGCACGGGTTCACATTTATAATCATGCTTATGTATCAAGAGTCTAACCCTAACAACAACATGAGATTTAATAATTTATAGAATATTATAACATTGTACCAAGTTTTATATTAATTTATATAATGTTATAACTCTTTTTACTTAAAAAATAGTATAAACAATTATTTAAATTTTATTCAATATTATCTTTAATATTTTTAAGTGTAAATTTGAAATTTTAGAATTTTGATTCTGTTTATGATAATAAAGTTTGTGTAACGACCCTAAATTGATAAATGATTAAGATTATTGAGTAAGAGTTAATTAAAGAATAATTGAGGATTAACTAAGTAATAATAATCTGACTGAAGATCACATTTAATGACCTATGACATAAATTTAAGAGATCAAAAAGAAAAGATATAATAAGAGTTGCGTATGCCCAGGGGGAGGTGTATGCAGAGCGATATAGCCCAGAAATCCTGAGATGATAAAATATTAAAGGGGGACGCAGGACGGAGGACAGGGGTGGTTGTGGAGTAATTGCGTGAGTCGGAAGGGAGGAATAAGGGACGGGAAGAGGGGTATGTGCGCACCATCCGACGGGGATGGATGTTGCAGACTGTATTGCTGAGCTAGTTGTATTGGCCGAGAACCATTGCATTTTGCGGAGAGAAGAATTTCTATGCACTATGGTATTTGTTGTGCACTGTGGTATTGGCTGTGAGCCTGTTGTATTCTCTGTGGAATGTTGGCTTGCTATGAGCAAGGACCAGAGTGTTCTTGACTGTGGCTTTTGATCAAGGAAGGCACCGAGTTGCTGGAGGTTTTGGGCACGGAGGGCCAGGATATCCGTAGATATCCTAGAGCTAGGTAGTTTTCCTAGTTGGCAGGGAGGACAGTAGTTTTGGGAAGTTATTTTCTTGTTTGTGGTAGGGTTGATCTATGTAGCAAAAGGCAGCAGGAAAGCAATAGAAATTAGCATCAGAACCAGGTATTTGTGAAGTTATGCATTTATTTCATTCTGCCAGAAAATTATTATCCTGTGATAAACCTAACTTACTGAAGTGCTGTTATCCCAATCAATATTATGTTGTGAAGTATTGTTTCAATTATCAAAATAAGTTGCTTATGAGAGTAAATTGATGTTTAGAAGTATATGGGCATTACATATGGTATCAGAGCATCTTAGTTCGAAATCTGGGGCCTAAGGGATGAAACCCGGAGTGTTAACTCCAACCATGCTTAACCTGTAGAAGATACACGTTCAGTTTGATTAAATGGAACTAATACATGATACAGTATGGTATCCAAGCTATTGAGCACGGAAAAGAGAAGTCATAACTTAATTTTATTTGAGCAATGTTGTTAATGAAGTTTCGGGTAGAATAGACACCTGAAAGCGATGAAAATGTCGAGGGAAGCTTCTCTGGAAGGCTTCAAACTGGTAAGATTCAATAATTACGTGAACCATACTAAATAAAATGAAAAAGACGTTTGCTGGACCTTGAAAAGGCCTACTTCATCTCGAACCTACTTAAATGAGGAACTACTGATGCGCAGTCGGAAAAAGGAAATTTAGCATACTTGTACCGCACAGGAATAGTGTGAACTAATTGCCTATATTAAGCCTCGATGATTGTAATAATGTGAAAATTTCAAGAACCATAGACCCATATAAAATTTCAAACGTGCCAAAGAGAGAAATTTTTACATTATGTAATGTTTCATGCAAATTAATCATTATCTCAAAGAAGAGCTGTCTGTTACACGGGAGAACGGATTTGCGCCGTCAGATCTCGGATGAAATCCCCTCAGCCGTTAGATCTGGAAAAGTTGCACGGGGTTTAAGACCTAGCATGCATAGGAGGAGTCCCAAAAGAGTCATCGGGAAATCTGAGTCATCGGGGTTTTGTGAAGTTAGAAAATCAAGACCTTGTGGTTCTCAAAATCTCAAGAACGGATCCTAGCCATTGATATCAGCAGGACACGTGTCAGCGTTCTAGAAGGCGTCGAGATTTTACCATTGGAGATTTTAGGAGAGTAGAACCGTTGCATAATGAAATCACGATCCGCGATTTCTCGATCGAATATGGACCATCCATTTGTGGGTGACGTGTATCAGAAGATCCTGAAAGAGTCGTGGATCGGGAAATCAGGGTTTTTGAAGACAAAGAAACCACATCGCTGGGAATCACGATCGGCGATATCCCGACAGTGATGTAAGCATGGTGGGACCACTAGAGTCAGAGTGGAAGATAGGTGTCCGTCATCTGGGAAGAGTCAGGAAATCCATAGGGAAAATCTCGGTAGAATCACAGCCGTCCATCTGTGAGACACGTGGCAATCATAAAAAACCATCGGCGTTTGGCCCCATTGGAAAATTGGGAATTACGGGGACATGATGTTTAGGCACTTTGAATTTGCGATTCGCGAAACCCTGATGAGTGGGGGCCAGCTGTCATCCCGGAACCAAAGGAGGACAAAGGCGTAGTGGAGGCCAGCTGTCAGCCAACCGGGAATCGGGATATCGGGGTTTTCGATGACATAGAATGCTCGCATGATGGAGTCACGATTCGCGATATCCCGACGAGAGTTATGAACTGTCCATCGGTGAGGACGTATGGCATGGGATCCTAGCGAGTTGGTATTTGGGGCATCGGGGTTTTCGAGGGTAAAGAAATTGTGCAACAGAAAATCGTGATCCGTGATTTCTCGATGAGATCTGAGTCGTTCGATCGAAGGGACACGTGTCCCGGGATCTGAAAGAGTCGGGATTCGACATTTCGAGGTTTTAGCATACAAAGAAATTGATACATTTGAAATCGTGATTTTGCGATACCCGATGGAGCGACGTGGAAGTGGTGACGTGGAGGACGGAACTCACACGTGCATCGGAAATCGGCATTTCAGGATTCTCGGTGACAAGAAAATCATGATAGGAGGAGTCGCGAAACCCTGAATCCCGACATAGAGTATGACGGTGGTCACATTAGAAAGGGTCGTATGGGCCCAAGACATAGCCAGGAAGTGCTAAAATCTAAAGGAGCTCATCGAAAAATCGGGAAACCCAGGGACGTGCGTGTGTTGACATTGCCAACACCGAAACGCCGAAATCCCGATAAGGTGACGCAAGACCACAGTCACGGGGGCGGTCATGTGGTCCAAACTCATAGCAGGGGGCTAAAGAAGAAAAGGGCCCATCAGGAAAGTTGAGCATAAAATCCCGATAGGAAAATATATGGCCACGGTCTTGTGAGCGCGGTCATATAGACCAAGGTATAGCCAGTAGGGGCTAGCCCATAGAAACTAAGCCATCGTGAATCGGGGATTGGATAGGTAAGGGGATCGTGACAGCAAAAAGTCTGAAACCCCGAACTCTGATATAGACTCAGAAATAAGCCACGGCAGGTGCAGGGGCCGTGACGAAGGAAGATAAGGCTATGGATTGGGGCATTTGATAGTGAATCCCGAGGGGATATGAAGGGCCACTTTAGCTCAAATGAGGGGAGCTGAGGAAACCAGACAAGCACGTGGAACCCAGGTGTGCCCGAATCCTTGGGAACTCGTTTAGTCGTTTTTTTTTATTATTTTATTTATTGAAAATTGTGAGAAATATTATAAAATAGATTAAATTATTGAGTATAAATAAATTATATATAGATAGGAATGAGTTAGTATAAATTAAAATAAAGTTAAAATGGTTTAAATTAATGTAAATAGTAATTTTAATTCAACTATGTTATTAAAGTGTAAGGTTAGCCTACCTTAAAGTTTGATGTTGACCAAGCTTAGATTCTTAAATCCTAACCCAAAATTGAGCCAATTCCCCTTATGAAGTAATGTATGTTTATAGACAAGTAAAGAAAACTTACGCCCAACCCTGTTTCTAAGTTGAGTAGCACCAATTTGAAACATCCTGGAACTCACCCTGATAGCTTTGGGTGATGCAAGTTAAGTCATACCAGATGGCCAGGACTCGAAGAGGTCAAGGACAAGGAGTGTCGTCACGGGTGCCACCCATACCACCAATGCCATCACCACCACCAGCACCACCAGCACCACCACCACCATCGCCCGAACTAGCTCTCATACTACGCTCGTTAGAAGCTATTAACGAGACTTTAAAAGGGTGCCAACCAGCAGGGACTGAAGTGGAACCCCCACCATCTGGAACGGGTAATTCAGAAGCATCAAGGGATTCAGGAGGAGGACTTCCACCTGAAGACATCACTCGAGAGTTGTAGAAAATCAAACTTCCGGAGTTTTCCGGGGGTCGCACCAGTGAACGTGCGGAAGCATGGTTGGAAGGCATGACAAGGTGTTTTGCCTTAAGGGACTATGTGTCCAATTCAAAGGCAAAGATTGCAATTTTCCAGTTAAGAGATAGCACCTTGAACTAGTGGGGCAACTTAGAAAGAAAACTACACCTTACCCCAGACACAGTATCTTGGGAACTCTTTGAGGAAAGGTTCCCAAGGAAGTATCTACCAGCATACTACGAGGAACGACAAGTAGGGGCATTTCATGCCTTAGTACAAGGAAGCAGGACTGTGGAAGAATACGAGATCAGGTTTATGGAACTGGTTAAATACTTTTCATATTTGGACACTGACCAACGACAAGCAGAGTGCTTCATTTATGGATTGAACCCGAAGATAAGAGCTATGGTGCGGATGTGGAAACCATCTTCAGTGGCGGAGGCGGTAGAAAGTGCACGTTACACGGAAGAACATATAAACCTAACAGGAGGTACAAGATCGGCATTTCCACATCGCCCTGGGTTCGTAGGAAAGACCTCGAGGACATTTACTAGGGGAGGGGGTTCAAGGCCACCACCTTATGGTAACAGAAATGTGCCAAGGACATTGGTTGCAGGGATTTCAATGGCAGCTAGTGCAGCATCTCGTTCATCGCCAACGGTGCAGACAGGTCCACGACCATCTCGGGGAACAACTAGTAGGGGCAGAGGTTCCAAGGGAAGGAACTTATTTCAAAGACAGACACCTAGCAATGCATAGGTTCCACCTGGTGTTACCTGTTGGGGGTGCAGGTGACCCCATTACCAGCGTGACTGCCTAGAGTTTCAACCAGGGTTCGTGCATAATGAAGGAAAGGCATTGATGGGGAAAGCAAGTAGCAGCCACCATATTTACGCAGCGGTTGATAACCGCCAGGCTGAACATCAATCCACCGTAGTGGAGTCTTCAGGTATGTTAAATCATATTAATGTTAAAATTTTGTTTGATTCTAGTGCGACAGATAGTTTCATTTCACCATCTGCATTAGAAAAGAGTGGGCTGGCAGCCTATGAGCACGATGACTTTAAGCAAGTCGAGATGGCTTCGGGGAGGAAACAAGTTGTAGGACCTAGTGTCGATAATTGTGTAGTAGACCTAGGAGTGTGCACTACCAAGTTGAAGGTATACGTCACTTCTCTTGGGGCATATGACTTAATCATTGGAATGGATTGGTTAGCAGCTCATCGAGCTTTGATAGATTGTTTCGCAAAGAAGGTGCTTTGTGTCAATGATGAGGGAAAATCGATAGAGATTCAGGGTGTACAGATAAAAGTGTCATTATGCTTTATATCAACTATGAAGGTCAAGCGATGCTTGAGACAAGGGTGTCGACTTTATGTAGTGGAAGAAGTGAAAGAAAGGAAGGGACCCTCATTGGATCAGTACCCAGTATTGTCAGAATTTCAAGATGTTTTTCTAGACGAATTACCAGGATTACCTCCTGAGAGGGAGATTCATTTTACCATTGAGCTAAAACCCGGTGCAGAACCAATATCCAAGACTCCGTATTGAATGACAGCGCCAGAACTTTGTGAATTGCAAATGCAGTTGAAGGGGTTACTAGATTCAGAGATAGTAAGGCCCAGTGTCTCACCTTGGGGCGCACCGATAATTTTTGTAAAGAAGAAGGATGGATCCTTATGACTGTGTATAGACTACAGGGACTTGAACCATGCTACAATGAAGAATAGGTACGCAATTCCGCAAATAGATGACCTCTTCGATCAGATGAAGGGAGCGACAGTATTCTCAAAGATTGATTTGCGATCTGGGTATTATCAGTTAAGGATTAAGGAAAGTGATATCCCAAAAACTGCCTTTCGAACTCGGTTTGGACATTACGAGTTTGTTGTAGTACCTTTCGGATTGACTAATGCGCCAGCAGTGTTCATGAGTCTCATGAACGACATATTCCAAAAGTACTTAGATCAATTTGTACAAGTTTTTCTAGATGACATTCTCATCTATTCCAGGAATGAAAGAGAACATGAGGAACACTTGCGAATAGTGTTGTCTTGCCTTAGGAAGAACAAATTGTATGGAAAGCTGTCGAAGTGTTCCTTCTTCCAGAAAGAGATCCACTATTTAGGTCATATCATTTCAGGTGAAGGAATCTCGATGGACCCAGAAAAGGTAAAGGCCATTCTGGAATGGCCAGTGCTGAAGAATGCACATGAGGTAAGAAGATTCATGGGGCTAGCGGGTTATTACCGAAGATTTGTGGAAGGATTCTCAAAAATAGCGAAACCCATCACCATGTTGCAACGCAAAGGGGTCAAGTATGAATGGAAAAAAGAATGTAATAGTGCATTCATTGAGCTTAAGAGGTTACTAACTAGTTCGTCAATTCTACGAGTACCAGATATGGAAAAGGACTTCATGGTCTACACGGATGCCTCGAAACAAGGGTTGGGGGCCATTCTAATGCAAGATGGAGGAGTGATAGCTTATGCATCAAGAAATTTGAAGAAGCACGAGGAGTTATATGCGACCCATGATTTAGAGTTGGCAGCGGTAATGCTATCTATGAAACTTTGGAGGCACTATCTTGTGGGTAAAAATTTTGAACTCAAAATAGACCATCAAAGTTTAAAACAACTCTTCACCCAAAGAGATCTGAATGCCAGGAAAAGGTGATGGAGTTAGTTTATGAGTGAGTATGATTTTGGTATTTCATATATAAAGGGAAGGGAAAATGTGGTCGCAGATGCCTTGAGTAGGAGACCACGTATCTTCTCCTTGGTGACCTTAAAGGTTAGTCTGAGGGAACATGTGTTGGCACAACTACTAGGAGACAGTTGGTATTTAAAAGTTACCTCAAACCTCTAGAACGAGAGGCAGATAGACCCAAAGTATGAAGGGTATAATCTAGAAACAGACAGATTATTGAGATATCGAGGAAGGATGTACATCCCGAAGAATGGGGATATTCGAAGCATCATACTGAAGGAAGCCCATAGATCACTTTATTGTGCGCGTCCAGGTGTGAAGAAGATGTATGTGGAGATGAAGAAACTCTTCTTTTGGGTAGGCATGAAGCGCAATGTAGTCCATTTCATCACCATATTCTTAGAGTGTCAACAAGTGAAGGCTAAGCACCATCACCCGGCAGGCCTCTTACAACCACATGACGTTCCTATGTCCAAGTGGGAAGTCATCTCAATGGATTTTGTTGTAGGGTTGCCACTCACATCTCATAGACACAATTCCATTCTTGTGATAGTGGATAAGTTAACCAAGAGTTCTCATTTCATTCCAGTTAGAGACACATATGATGTTACTGATGTGGCACGAGTGTTCACAAGCGAGGTTATTTGTTTGCACGGGATACCTAAGAAGATTATTTCAGATAGGGAATCCAGATTTACTTCTATATTTTGGACCAGTTTACAGTTAGCATTGGGGACTCAATTGAACTTAAGCACAGCTTATCATCCTGAAATAGATGGGAAAACCGAGAGAGTAAATCAAGTCATGGAAGACATGCTTAGGATGTACGTAATGGATAATCAAACCCAGTGTGAGAAGCACCTACCTTTGGTAGAGTTTGCCTACAATAAAAGTTATCATAGTTCCATCGGAATGCCACCATACGAAGCTTTGTATGGAAGGCCATGCAGAACACCATTGAGTTGGGATAGACTTGAAGACCGAGTAACAGTTGGGCCAGAATTGATTCAGGAAATGGAGGAACAGGTGATTCAGATTAGGCAGAGGCTAAAGGAAGCACAGGATAGACAAAAAAGTTATGCTTATGCACACAGGACTGACCGAATTTATGAAGTGGGGGACGAAGTTTTCATCCGTATCAGGCCTAATAAGAGTACCATATGGTTCGGGAAGGGGACAAAGTTGTCACCACGGTTTATAGGGCCATTTAGAGTCCAAGAGAAAATCGGAACCGTTGCCTATCATCTCGTACTGCCACCCCACTTGCATAAAACTCATAACGTATTTCATGTATTTGTTTTACGTCATTATGTTGTTTATGAATCACATAAACTAAATTGGAAAGAATTGCAGGTATCAGACATGGGAACCCTCACGGTTGAACCGTTACGCATATTGGACCGTAGAGTCCGACAGCTCAAAAACCATCTGGTAGACCAAGTTAAAGTCCAGTGGGACAAGTATATTCCGGGATCTGCTACTTGGGAGGATGCCGAGACCCTACGGCGAGACTATCCTTCACTATTTTGACCACCTCGAGAACAGGATTCTCAAAGGTGGGGTGTAGGTAACACCACCTTTTGACTTAGACGGCCAGGATTACCTGAGGCCTATACACTATATTTCCTAGT
>JASDQU011439870.1:11738-22725 GCA_032191745.1 Picea mariana | reverse complement strand
CTAAAGCTGACATAAATAAAATAACATTACTAATATAATATGCCCCAATTAAGGGGTAATGAGCCAATAATAGGGCTTAACACTATACCTAGGAGGGAACATTCCCCCGAGTGTCCATATCCCACATGCACTTCCCTACATTGAGCATAGGTACGTTCCACTGCTGGAAATAGTTTTTCTTACTTGCAACACTTGTTTCCTCCTTTGTATCATAACATACATTTGTCTATGAAAAAAAAAAATGGGTGGGAAGGGGTTATTATCTTCTATCAGCAGCAGTCATGTTGCCTTTGAACAGAGCACAAAGTTATTTGAGTCCATCATAATTTTGGGATTAGCATGGCCTTAGGAAGCTAATCTCATTACATAGTCTTCTCTACCGGCCGATTACTCTTCCAGTCCCTACAGATAACTTCATTGATGCCTGCTTCATCTCATGGTTTCATCATTGGGTCCATGCTACCAGAGTCCTTCGTATGTCTCATGCTCTTGTTCAAAGGAAGTATACCAACCTGTGTTGGACACTCCTCAGAACTCTTTACTTTGCATGCCATCCATACCCTCAATTTGTGTCAGAATCACATGATATTGTATTCCTATCATGCACCCTATCCCTACTTTCATCATTGGTAGGTAACCTTGAACCCAACAGTCGACATTTCATCATTATTGGTCATTGACTAGGTGGTTTCCCTTATGTTCGATGGAAAGACATCTATTCACACATTGGGATTCATGGAGTGTCTTGGATTCCATTAGCCTTATTGATGGTTTCCTCGCCTTCATCAACATTTTTCATCATTTGTTGTTATTCATATGGTATTTTTTGTGTACCACTTGCACTTGGCACAAGAGAAGGAATTACTTATGAGAGATGCCTTAATGCAGTGGGTCTCTTTCCATCGACTTCAGCCCGTTTATTCTGGAAATGGGACCTAGAGTCTTATGAGTATCTTGAGGCTTGCCGTCATCAGTGGCAGGATCTCTCTCCATTGATAATTGGGAATACATCAATGTCTCCTATTCGATGGATTCTTCAGGTGTTCAACACCGACTCATTTATTCACACTTGTAAGAATGTACTCGGTGCCTTGATACCTACTTTCATTATCAGTAGGTTGTCTCGCATTTGTTATCGGTATATATCAATGATCGATAATCAGATAATGTCTCATTGTGTTTGACCTCAACTCCTTTATTCACATGATGTAGACTTGCACCTTTGGCAGATTGTGTAGAGGACTTGAAGACATCACTATGTGGCCGCAACTTTCCTGAGCTATTGCTTCCTTTTCATTGGACCAGTACCTATATGACTTCAGTGATCATGGGAGATCATATTGTACTCCATGGTATATAGATATCTTCATATTGGTTTTGAGACTGGTTTTACTAGGCCTTGTTCATGACTATGACAACTATTGGCATGTAATCGCATTTGTATTTTCCTATTCATGGCCACAGACACTTGTTTGGTATATTTTTTACATGGATCTGTAGTGTAAATTTATTGGCAGCCATGTATGCAAAGTCAGTGCAGAATGTAATGCGCAATTGATTTCATCCAGCTGGTTCCCTACCACTCCACTTATGGGTTATTTATAATGTATTTCGGCCATCGCATATACTCCTTTGACCTCACACATTAGGGGGCATATGTTAGAGAGAGATTTTCCTCACCCTATGAAATCTTGTAGAGAGGGCCTTATTCCATCTCCCTATGTAGACTTATCTTCCCTGTTGATAAAATCCAGAGACAAAAATACAAATTTTTCCACTTGTATGCATCTTGCACACTATACAAAAAGCGTATACGTAGGCTACTCCACAAAATACCACGTACATCAAGATTTGTGCCAGAAAATGAAAATTAAATTTTGGGTTTCCATGTCATGACAGGATATCTCTGATCCTTGGCCTTCCATATACTGGAAATGTTATGACTTGACCCTTCAGTTCCATTTTGAAGGCTATAAATGGGTCGATTCCGAGCTATGGAAAAGGAGAGAGAATTCAACTTTGAGAGAAAAGTTACTTTGGAGAAATTATTTACTTCATATTGAGTCTGCATCCCTTTATCCTTTAAGTTTGAACATAGTGTTCAGCCCCCAAGCTATTCCCTTATTGATGGAGAACCTAATTTTCTCCCTTCTATGATCTAACCTTTGGTGGAGGATTGAAGTTGTGGAGGCCTAGCTGGAAGGAACTTGGTTTCTTGGTTCTGAACCATGTCGACATAGAAGTCTGTAATATTTTCACTTTTGTTGATCATTTATTAATAGAAATACTCCTTTCCTGTCCAATTGATATCTTGCAAATATATGATTTATTATCCATGGGCATATCTATTATGTATATTGATGGATTATTCTATCTAATGTGATAACCTCTTATATTTTCACCATATGCTTGTTTTTCTTGTTTGTTGAGAACTTGTTGCAGGTATATAGCTTTGGGTCAAAGTGCTCAATGATGGACATCATCGAACATCTGGATGAGGTAGGCCCCTTTTCTTATCTCCCTTGCACATTGGTTTATATAGCATGTTGTTGGGATATATTTTGTTTCTGCAGTCATTTCTGTCTATTGTGTTTCACCCTATCCATAGAGAGATTTTCCTCGTAACACTCTTATTCTTCTTGATTAGATAAAACAAGTCTATCTATGAAGATTAGAGAAATAGTAGACAAGAAAATTTAACAAGACATAAACTTGAAGAAATATTCCAAGTATATATTGAATGAGAACCAATAAGAAGATACTTATAGACCACAATTGATGCTACAACAACCTCTCCAAGATCTTTGCGTCCGACCCTTGCACGAATGAATCAAGATCAAAATGATGATGCTTTACTAATCTCTTCCCCCATTCACCTTAGAAACACCTTCAATATAAATGCTTGAGAGTCACAACCACCATGAGAAAATGAAGAAAATGGTTGAGTATATGGCTCCTTAAGTTGGTATTTGGATCCTAATATGAAGCCATAGCATGGTATTTGAGCACAACCAACCTCATCCCAAGAGAGTTGACCCTTAGGAAAAGGATGATCCCATGATTCCTTCTAACCAAAAGTGATGCTCCCCCTTAGTTAGATATAAGGTGCCAATTCCCAAAAGTGGTACTCCCTTAACATGGAAAGGGGAGAACCGTTTCTCCCTATACATGGGTAGGGGGTGCCACCCTTCATAAAATTCCCAAAAATGGTCGATTTTCCCAATAAAATGGTGTGTTTTAACTTTGAAATGATGGGTTTCTTCCTCCAATATGACTTAGGGGTCATGGAAAATGTCTTTCATGGTGTCATTGGGTTGTGAAACTTAGAAAAGTGAATGGGACACTAGGTAAGGTGCATACGACACTTGCTACAGTGCATGCAACACTTAACAAGGTGCATAAGTCACTTTGCGACACTTCTGACACTTAGGGTGCAACACTCAAGTGTGACATTTTGGTGTGTAACAGATGCCCCATAAAGTGTGAGGTCAGAAGAGAAACTGATGGACAAAAAAATTTACAAATTATCTAATGAAAGGGTGTTGGAGTAGGATAACCTAGTAGAATCTTCAAACAATAATTAGTCAATATACAAATATGTTCCATTTTCAAGGTAGGCATACCTATGCTCGGAATACGAGATGACTCAAAGCATGGTCTCTGATCAATACACTGAAGATCCATGAGAATATTGACTAAGGATATGGCCACTCGAGATACAATGTGGATCGATACCTCCATGACATGAATTGATCGCAACCATTAAAACTACACAGTGGAGCTACGAGATGAGAAAACATAGTCACAGATCAATATAATGTGGATCTATGTGACAATATATATATATATATATCAATAATATTTCTAGCATGGAAATTGTAATGATATATTCTACATGCTCAAATGATCTCCATCGCATCCTAGGAAAAGAACATAACAAAGTGAGTGCCCAACCCAGGGTCTTTGTCCCGATCTCGAAATGGTATGAATCTATCCATGTGAATAAATTATTTGATGTTGAACATGGTATAAACCACTCGATTATTGATCATCGAGGTAAACCATTAACAAGTGTGAGGTAAATCAACAAGGATGACAATGACTCCCAAGGTACCCTAGTGCATTCCATCGAATGTGAATAAATGAGCTCAGGTCGAACATTCGTGGAAACATCTGATCATAGTTCAATGATGTAAACCTATTTTCAGAAGTGAGGAGGCCTGCTAATGAGGCATGCATGTATTAAGGTACTAATTGGTTTCTAAGTTTAATTCCCGAATAATGTGATGAATTCGAAAAGAAAAAGACTCGCTGATGGAGGGCCTTAATGTATCACCCTCAATCGACACGAAAAAGACACATGAAAGTGATGTTATATGGTGGATGAAATGAGTATGGAATGACACAAAAAATGGAAACTTGTAATACTACAAATGGATGGTTTGAAGTGAAACTTCCCTTGAACATGATGAGGCACGACAACTGACTTGGTAGAATTGACTCGAAAAGTACCAAGAACATAATATGATGACAATAAGAGCACTCTTCGATTGGAACAAAAAAGTATGGCGACACATGGAATTGGTATGACTCAAAGACAAGTAGATTACCCAACTGTAAGATGAGACACAAACATGTGTCATGTTCAAGGGTGACAATAGCTTTCATAACAAATTCCAAAAAACTTGACCCACTTCCTTCATTTTTTCCCCCATCCAGATAGATGGGTACCTCTTTCCTTTTTTAATGAGCTCAGGGAGGATAATAGGTTCTCGGTATAGCTCATCCTTTAGATGATTCCCTCGACATATGTTTAGCAAACCTGAGGAAGGAGAGGTTTGGTCCCACATGGGTCCTGGATATTGGACTCACATAGGTCCTTCAATGCACAATTTTATGAGCCAAAATAATGTAAAATCAGTGGTTTTCCATGTTTAGATATTTTTAAAATAAATTAAAGACGACTCCATGGATGATTTTTTCATAAATTTAATCTCTTTAGCTCAAAAAAAGTGTTAAACACTATAGGGGAGAACTCTTCTAATCATTCTTGACTAGAGTATTCCTGTTTCGTAATTATTCTCGAGAGGTCGAAAAAGAGATAAACTACCACTCAAAAGATGCCCATTCAAACATTTTAATGATTGTAAAAGGAAGCAATATCACTTAGCAATATTTTCATGTTTAGGGAGTATGAAAAGATCTTAAAGGAGAATCTAAGGAATTCCTTTTCTATATAGATTTTATGAGTCTGAAAAATAGATAAAAGTATACCCAGTAAGCTATTCTCATGTATTATCGAGCATGAGAATGAATAAAGACTGAGCTCGGTAACCTATTATCATGTATTTACGAGCACGAGAAAGAAAAAAGACTAAGCTAGTCCTAGAAAATACTACTACATTACGATGGGCACGACCCCTAAGTGAGGATCACTCCTAGAAGCATGTCTCTATAGAGGTGGTTTTCACCTAGCCTACATGATAAAATATAGTGTATTTTCTCCAGCATGATGTCCAGAGGCTGGATACTCCCCCCCTAAGCGTCATTTCCTCCATCCACTCTTCTTCTTTCCTCGTTTATACGTTTGGTTACTAATAGGAATATTTTCACTGGGCGGTGGAAAAGAAGGTTCAAGTACTAGATCTATAGTGAGACTTGTTTCTACTAGAAGGGGGCATGTTTCATTTTTTAATGAGCTTGACAGAGACAATGAACTATGCTTGTAATCATGTGTTTCATTTTTTAACTAGCTTGGCATAGGAAAAGAACTATGCTCGTCGAGACCAGGTACTACCAAAGGATCAGATAATTCTAATGATTGTTGCACCTAATTTGAAATCATATTTAACGTGGAAACCTACGGGGTGGGAGGAGAAGGAAAAGAAAAAACCTTCATGAGTGAGGAACCCTTAAGGAGACCTAATCCTACACTCTCAAAACTATTTTTTCCTAGAAAAGGAACATTAATCACTGCAACATTATAGAGATTTGGAGTTGTATAGTCAAGTTGGTCAATAGTGATAATTTTTCCTTGATGGGGAAATCGTAAGATACAATACACTGAATATGTGATGGAATTCATCAGATAGAACCAAATACTACCAAGTAACAAATTGTAATCCAGGGGCTCATCAACCACTTCGATATCGACCGAAACCATCTTACTCTGCAATTTCACAGTGAAATATTTCAAGAGTACGTGAGGTTGGAAACCATGTCCATAAAAAAATTTCAAGGTGGTGGGAGATGGGGTAAGTTTAGAAGAGCCAAGGGATTTCCATCAAGGAAAATACATGACACAGGTGGAGGCTCCTTCATCCAAAATAGTGCGATGAATGTGCTTCCCACCAACCAAAATTTGAATTTGGAAAGTTAAGTGGTGGGAGAGCCTCTCCTTAAAGTAGTCTAGATTAAATGTAATCAGATTCGATTCCTCGGGATCCATAGATAAAATGGCTGACAATAGGGTTTTACTTTGACTTGTATAGTTCTATATAAATTCGAGCGTCGACATAGCACAAGGCACTTGAACCAAATATTCAACGATATTGTAGTTTTAGGAAGCGTGGGAATTTGGATTAAATGACACTTTTTTAATTGTGCTCTTGGGGGGGTGAAAAACTGCGTCAGAAATTGGCTTCTCAATCTGAAGAGGATTGGGAGATGGAGGAGGAGTGGATGTGGAGGGTTGTTCAATAGCATTTCCTTTAGTATAATCACTTCGAGGAGTGTCATAAGTATTTTCTCAAGTTGTTATATTAACTTTCTTAAACATGTAAACCTTAGAGGAGCTTATGGAATCATCCCCATGGTGGGAATGACATGGGTCGCCTCCTTACGAAGGGACAAGGTTTTTTGAAGCCAGATGTTGCTACTGAACTGGTTGGGAGGTACCCTTCATAAATTTACTGATTGCATTATGATGAGGGAATTCTTTCATGTAGTGGTCTTCCTCACGGATCATGCAAGGAAACTTAGCCTTCATATTCAGTTGAGTATCAACAGTCTTTGTAGCACCCTGCTGGTTAGAATATTTATTGGATTTACCCTTGTTTTTCTTCTTACCTCCTGGTTTCTGATATGAAGTGGATTGGACCACATTCACCTCGAAGGTTTGATAAGGAGAAAAAGTAGTTGTGGTGTTTGAATGGAACTGGGTTTCGAAGAAGGTCTTATCGGATCATTCGACGGGTGAGGAGCATGGGGGATCAGATCATAAAGTGTGTCATACTGGGAATATACAAAGTCCAAATATTTTGCATGGATGATAGCCTTCTCCTCAGTAACAATGTTTCCCATAGAAACATATCTAGTGATGGGAGGCAAGATCGAATTTGTAAACCAATCCATGAGGAGTTGATCCAAAATTGGGGCCTTAATTAACCATCTCTATCGTCTCCACTCATGAATGTGATCAAATATGTGGGTGGAAGAGGAATATGTATGCACAATTTGTTTAGTCAGGGTTACCTAGTTCACCAATGTTTTTGATAGATATGAGGAACCAATAGTATCAACTACAATATTTGTGGAAAAATATGATTTCCCAAGTCCTTTAGGAAAACCAAACAATGGTGAGTTCATGCCAAAAGATTGTGTAGTGGTGAAATCGGGCGATAATATATAAGAAGAATAAGCATAAACATATCTTGTGGATGGTGGGTCAATGAGTGGTAGGCCAAGTGGAATAGTAAAAACAAGATTTTTGTAAGATGCAAGGATTTATTCAAAGGCTATGATCAGTTCTTCAATGTGTTGGCCACTTACAGGAGATACACTCCCAGTTTCAAAAGGTTGATCTTCAATCATTCCTTCGTAAGAAACATTATGTTGAGGTTCATGATCATCAGGTTCCATACCTTGTATACTGTGAAATACATGATCCTAAGGTTGAATACAAAATTCAAAGAACCACACTCTTATGAAAACCAAAATAAATCAACCAAGAAACAACATGCTCAAGGATCTTCCAAAGATGAAATATTAAGTCGCCAATAAAGAAATGAGTAGCAGTTACCCGAACCTCCACGCAATATCCCTTCTCGATTCAAGTAACCCTCGTTTTCGCTGGTTCACCCTACAAGGGTATTGAGAGTGTGATACGACGTTAGCCCCAGGTATCGTGGGAATCCCCCCAGCGTCACCTCTGTAGATACCTAGGAAATTCCACTAAGGATACCAACTCCCAATCAGCCTCCAAGTGGGTACAGTCAACATTTGAAACCAAACGTATGAGTAGGATATTAAAGTATGAAATTATTACAGAGGACTGAGGACAAGCGGACCAATAGAATCCAGAGGACCCTGAACGTATTCATAGTTCACAAAGTACCAATACCAAATGAGTCAGTAAAACTTAAGGAATAACCCCCAATATACAGTATTTCTGCTATGATTGGTCAAGCTTTGGAGGGGTGATCTCCACTTCTCATTAGCAAGGGACCTCGTGTTTAACCCCTGTGTGAGAGGGGGTTCCTAGATATGCTTATACAAAAGTTGTATTTGTACACTCTTTAGTTCTCTATAGTCTTTAGTAGTCTTGGACAATTTACTCACTTTACCTAGTCCAAAGACCCTAATCCTATGCTATTGTTGGTGTGCTAAAACCAAAAATGTTCTAGTTGATTTTATTAGTGTGTGGTTGATTTTAATGGGTTTTACTCAATAGATTCATGGAGATGAAATTGATGATGTGAGAGAGACTCGACTCCAATAAAATGCAAAATAATTTGATGCAACTCATTATTTTCAATGAATTCTATGTATGGGAAGGAGAAGCATTATATTCTTCCTAACATAAGAAATAACTCAAAACAATGCAAATTTTCAATTATGGGAACAAGATGATGCAAAACTACCAGGAAACGTTTTCCAAAAACCAAAATGCACATGCAAAACTAGCTCTTTTCCCAAACATATACTTAAAAAATTCCTAAAGAATGCAAAATTAATTATTTGTTTGATTATGTATGCAAGGAGATATGCAAAATTTTATTCTTCTTAATCCTTGAAATGAAATTAAAGAGATCTATGTTTGACACAAAAAAATATGAGGCAAAAAAGAAAACAAATAAAGTGCACTCAAAATGATGACGACAGAAAGAAAACAAGTAGGATATAACTTGTTCAATCAAGAACTCAAAGATGCAAAAGAGAAAGAAGACAAGAACTCATGAAAATCCTCAAAACATGAGCAGAATGAAACAATATTCAAGATTGGGTTGTGGAAAACAAGAGATTCCCGATCATCCAGAAAAACAAGATTTTTCAATGAAGAAAAAAAGGATCAATACCAAGCAACCTTTACAAACCCTAGTTGATAAAAACTCCTAAACAATCAAGCAATCTGAAAGCTTTGTGAGATGAAGATCAGAGAACCGGAAGGAAGGATGAACTGAGGGATCTTGTTAACCCAAGGGTTTCATAACTAGGATAGAATATTGAAAACTCAAATAAGTAATATGAATGAGTGTCAAATGTCAAACTATCAAGCCAAACAAATTCAAAGACAAACTAGGAGTCTCTGGGAAAAAATCCCCTCAAAATCAGACTAAGAAAAGTAGGGAAGAAAGAGGAAAAAACACCTAAAAGAGGAGATTGGTTCCCTTGTTCTCAAAGAGACAGAGCTACATTAAATGGAATGGTGCTCCTTAGGAGGTTTATGGTATTGCAAATCAAGAGATTGTTTCTCTCTAGCAGGCTTGGAGGAGCACTATTCGGGTAAGTGGCACCCTGGTGTGAACTGTAAGGGAGGGCCAGTTTCTGAAAAGTTCAAAAATGACTTCCAAAAGCTCAAAATCAGTAGAAAATCAAACAATGGCTCTGTAAAATCTTCAATAAGTAATAGGGAAGGGTAAATATATCATAATTAAGCATCAAACAAGAAATATCTAATCACAAGCAAAGGATATAAGACGAAAAAGAGGAAAAACTAGTCAAAGTCCTTACACAGTGGAGTCACCATTTTTTCGTTATAGAATATTCCCCCTGTGGACAGGTGAAAATTCTATTGGATTGATAGACCCCTATACCAAGATAGAAAGAGTACAAGTGGACACTAACATCCTTTTAAACTCATCTATAACAATCAAATCGAGAAGGATAGAAAGGATATTATGTACCTTTTTCGACATTTTTCCTTGTTGCTTCCAATCCCTAAGATTGATATTCAAACTCCCTAGAGAAAATTGAGATATGCAATGGACAACAAAGAGAAACAACTATATCCTATTCTTCTTGATTATATAAGACAAGTCTATCTATGAAGATTATAGAAATAGTAGATAAGCGAATGTAACAAGACGTAAACTTGAAGGAAATAGGAAAAGTATATATTGAATGAGAACCAATAAGAAGATACATACATACCACGATTGATGTTGCAACAACCTATCCAATATCTCCCCATCCAACCCTTGCACAAATGAATTAGTATCAAAATGATGATTCTTTACTAATTTCTTCCCCCATTCACCTTAGAAATACCTTCAATATTGTTGGCACAGGGGAAGACCCAGGGTTCAACGCTCAAGAGTGCACCAACAAAGCCCTAATTACTGGCCCTTTCGGAAACACCTGTGAAGTAGATGAAGTCTCACCTAAGGTAGAGGCAGGGGTGGTTGTAAGACTCAGGTGTTTGCAACCTCATATGGGACACAGATCTGTGATTATATATTTTACAGGGCACTTAGCATAGATCATTCATCAGTATTTAACCCTTATTATACTTCGCAGACAGCACAGAGCTTTGTGGTGAATACTTAGATTTACAATGTTTCAACACTTAACCATAGTAACCCAGATCATATCTAGTATATCATCACTAAGATCCTCATACACATTAGATCTAACGATCATATATATATAATAAGCACAGGGCATAAGTGGATATATCAAAGAACATAACATAAGAAAAGATAAATACATTGAGCCAAAGAACAAAGCATAACACACAGATTTACGTGGTTCACCCCCCCCCCCCCTG
>JASDQU011439869.1:0-12074 GCA_032191745.1 Picea mariana | reverse complement strand
CTTGTACAGAAATTAAGGGGTAAACCACAAGATTAGGGGTTAGCGGCCCTAATATTGCCCCCTTAACAAACTAATATTAAACAATTCATTTAAAATCTCATTTTTTCACAAATAAAACCCTAATTTACATTGACGTCACCCCTTTAGGGGACGTTTTGGCACTAGGAGAAGGTCATTGGTGATGTAGCAAGGTAGTAAGGCTTCCCAAAGCCATGTGTCAAGCATCCAAATTTCTTCCTTCATGGTCAAATCCTCAAACACCTCAAAATGTCTAAGTGCCAATGCATATCATCTCACCACCATGCTCCAGCCCCCCAAACATGACGTCAAAATCAAAAAGAGGACGTTTTACCCCTCCTGGGAAAATCGTTTGGCAAGTGAGGGATGGGATATGTCGTCCAAGTCATCATCAAGACCTTCCAAGTCTTATCTTTCTCATCAGACATGCGGGCCCTTGGAATCCA
Source organism: Picea mariana (assembly GCA_032191745.1). Lineage (NCBI taxonomy): Eukaryota > Viridiplantae > Streptophyta > Pinopsida > Pinales > Pinaceae > Picea > Picea mariana. Next base: position 11,610 of record JASDQU011439869.1, on the reverse strand, counting down.
ACCTGTGCGCTTATAGCCCCATGGAAGCCCAAGCTAGGATTGTTCTCCCAAAATTGTCCACCAACTAGGTCCTGTAAAGACAAATGAGCACGCCCTCTAAGGATATCAAGTCATAACATCATGATAAGTGAATCCAATAAATAAATAATCCAACTAAGCATGTGCATCAAAATCACTATATCAAACAATTAACTGCTCAAAGACACTCTGTGACTTGTCAAGCTTGAATATGGGAGGGTTGACGAGGTGTCCTATTGGGCATATCTTTCCCTAGGTCAAGGAGAGTTTCCAAAAGATCCCTCTCTAAGCCATGTAAAGTAGATGAAGTGGTTGGGGTCAAGACTCAATGGGAATAGCTCTCATGACATACAAGGGGTCGTAGTGTCTCACTCATGGGTGCCTTTGTAGAGGGTGTGTGGTACCTTTGTCCGCAATGCAATTTTTCCAAGCCCATCAATTGCCTTTTATATTTCTTTCGTTGTTTTTCTTTCAATATAGCATAAGGAGAGATTGAAGGTCACTACCCTGGGATGGTAACCAGATGATGGAAATGTCACCCACAAAGACCTAGTGGAAATGAGAAGGTTGTCTCATGATAAGACCCCCTTTCTCTCAGCCATGCCACTGAGAGCCATTGCCCTAGTTTGGTGACTAGATGATGACAATGTCATACCACTAGATATTCATGGACGTGATAGGTCGGCTCGTGATGAGACCTATTATCTTCCAACTAACATTTTAAGCGTTCTTTATTATATTGTAGGTCTCCTTTACTCAAAGATAAGAGTTTCACTGTTTTCTTGGGTGATCCCAGAGCGAAGCATTTGGAAGGTTTATACAAGGATTTTATCTTTTACCCAACATCAACCTCTTTGGGCCTTCATCCCCTTCTTCCCATAGAATGAGGGACAACCCCTTCTTGGGTCAATACACCCTAAAATCCCAAGAGATAAGGAGAGGGAGGGGAATAATGATGGAAAGTGGTAAGTATGGTCGGGAATGGTATGATGGATCTTTAAGGGAGTTCCTAGTAGAAAACCCATCCCCAAGAAAAACCACTTACTAGGGAATACTATCAACCACCAAGGTGAAGAAGGGAACAAGGCATAATTTCCAAGCATATATCATGAAATTTAGAGCAATCTAAGATACATCATACTTAATTGGATTGAATATTGAAATGATGCTCACCATAATACTAACTTGTACCTCATGGAGCAAGGCCCACTGCCTTCTAGAAGCCAATTGATGTGGTGGATTCCATATGCAAATCTATGACCATCTGTGGTGGTGAGTGGGTTTTCCATCTGTGAAAAAGGGTATTGTTGGTCATGTATCCTCTCGACACTCCATATCTGCAACTTGAGGATCTCGAGACATAATCTCCTTAGTTATCCACAAAATCATGGTAATAGAGACCATTCTTCAGGAATAACCCCTTAGTTCTTCAATCCCCAACCATCCTTGTCCAGGGGTTACCACTGCTCCTACTCAAACCTTGAAGGTTCAAAAGGTGTCTCTAGAAAAAATGGTAGAACATAAGAAACAAGGGCTTTTTTATTACAGTGATGACATAAATGTCATGAAAAACATTTCTTCCAGATTGATGGGTCAGAGGACCATATGTCAGATGAGGCCCCCAATCCCAAGGATACTGAGCCCACTATTCCCCCCTTGGACATTGTTGCACCTCATATGGAACCAGAAGAACTTGTGATATCTCTCCATGTCCTTACTAGTATTTCTACTCCATAGACATTAAATATCAAAGAATACATCAAACAACGGCCGGTACTAGTATTGATTGATAGCGGCAACACCCATAATTATATTCATTGCACGGACGTCGAGGATGTCAATTGTTTTCTTCAACCAATTTTGAATTTTCAAATTATCATAGCTAATGGTGGTACAATGAAATCTAGGGGCCGTTGTGAGAATGCCAAACTCTAAATGGGCGATTATATCCTAAAATCTCACATGTTTTCCATTTCCATGGGTGGTTGTGATATTGTCTTGGGCCTTGAATGGTTGTGCACTTTGCAACTGATTACCATGGATTATTAGGATATATATGCAATTTACTCAATAGGTTCACACCTATACCCTCTGTGGCTTGCATGTCGAGTCCCCAAAAATTATCATCTTTCACAGAATGAAGAAACTCTTGAAGAAAGGTCATCATGGGGTGATTTCCAAGTTTAATTACATCCAGGTACAAGAGACATCCTCCCCCACAATCCATCCTGACCTGCAACTCATCCTAGACAAGCACCACCGGGTCTTTGAGACACTCACAGAATTACCATCATCCTGGGGTGAGCATGATCATGACATCCCTCTCCTTCCTGGTAGTCATCCCCCCAATGTATGCCCTTACATGTACCCCTTTGCTCAAAAAAATGAAATAGAAAAAACAGTGCAGGAATTATTGGAAGTGGAGGTAATTCACCCAAGTACCAACCCATACCCTTCCCTTGTTGTAATGGTCCTAAAGAAGGAAATTTCTTGGCACATGTCTCCATAATTTTGTGCCCTCAATAAATTGACCATTAAAGATAAGTTTCCCATTTCTGGCATTGATGGTATGTGGGATGAGCTCCAAGGTGCCTGTTTCTTCATCAAATTAGATCTTCGCTCCAATTATCACTAGATTAGGATGAAGGAAGAAGATATTCTGAATACCTCTTTCAAAACTCATGAAGGCCATTATAAGTTCTTGATAATTATTTTTGGGATTTGCAATGCTCCATCTACCTTACAAAGTCTCATGAATAAACTCTTAAATCCTTACCTTCGGAAGTTTGTTCTGGTTTTCTTTGATGACATTCTTATTTACAACCTCACTTGGGATTCTCATCTTCAACATGTGGACAAACTACTCCAATTGTTACGAGACCATCAATTGTTTGTAAAGAAGTCCAAGTGTTCTTTTGGGGAAAGTGAGGTTGAATACTTGGGACACATTGTTGGTCATAACAGAGTACACGTGGACCCCAACCAAATTCAAGCCATGTAGGATTGGCCATGTCCTAATACCTTGAAAATCCTTTGGGGTTTCCTTGGCTTCATAGGATATTACATGAAATTTTTCCATCATTATGGAAAAATCGCTAGGCCATTGACTAACCTTCTTAAGAAGAATGCATTTCAATGGACCCATGTAGCTGAAAACCCTTCCAAGATTTGAAGCAGGCCATGTGTACTACCCCCATCTTAGTAGGAACTGGTATTGGTGCAATTCTCACCCAATACGGTCTACCTCTTGCTTTCACTAGCCAGGATTTGAGTGGTCGCAATTTGGGAAAATATACAGATGAAAAGGAAATGATGATTGTTCTCCATGTTGTGCACACTTTGTGACCATATCTATTGGGGCATCTCTTTCATATTAAAATCGATCACCATAGTCTCAAGTATTTCCTTGATCATAGGTTGTCATCCCCAGAATAAATTAAGTGGTTGACCAAAATGTTGGGCTATGATTATGAGATCATCTATAAGAAAGGAAAAGACAATGTAGTGGCAGATGCACTGTCCGGACAATATGAAGATGAAGTTTCCCTCTTTTATCTATCATTACTATTCTCCCATTGGATTGATGAATTTCGACGTGAATGGCTCACCCATCCCACTATCTCACAGATAATTTAGCGCCTTCAAGTTGACACTAGCCCCCCAACTGAATATACTTGGAAAGCCAATGCACTTAGATATAAGGATCACTTGGTTCTATCTCCATACTCAGCACTCAAGCCCCGAATCTTAAATGAGTTTCATTCTTCTACTCTCGTGGGTCACTCAAGCTTCCAAAAGACCTATGCTCGTGCTTGCCAATATTTGTTTTTGGAAGGTATGAAGAAGGATATCCTCACCTTTGTCACCGAATGTGATATTTGTCATCGCCATAAAGGGGATATTTTCAAGACCCTAAGATCCCTCCAACCGTTACCCATTCCAACTTCTATTTGGATTGACATCTCCATGGAATTTATAATGGGCCTTCCCAAAGTGGGTAACAAATCATTCATAATGGTAGTGGTCGATTGCCTCTCCAAGTATGCACATTTTTTTTGCCTTGCCAAACCCTTTTATGCCATCCCTAGTTGCACAAGTTTTCATTGATTAGATTTTCAAGCTGCATGGCATGCCAACATCCATTGTATCCGACCGTGACTCGACCTTCACCAGCACCTTTTGGTAGGGATTGTTCAAATTACAGGACACGCAATTGAACATCATCACATCATACCACTCACAGACATATGGCCAAATTGAAGTGGTCAATAAGTGTTTGGAAACTTACTTGCGTTGTTTTGTTTCCAAAAAACAACATTAGTGGGTGCAATGGTTACCACTGAAAGAATGGTGGTACAACACTTCTTATCATACAACCACCAAAATGACACCATATGAAACGGTGTATGGCCAAAAACCACCTACAGTAACTTCATATCTTCCGGGCACATCAAAGGTCCAAGCTATTGACAAGTTGTTGCAAGGTAGGGAAGTTACCCTCATGGCTCTAAAGGAAAACCTCCACATGGCCCAAAATTGTATGAAGAAACAAGCTGACCAACAGTGCTCCGAAACGGTTTTCCAAGAAGGTGATTAGGTGTTTCTTAGACTCCAGCCTTACAAGAAAGCATCACTCAAAACTCAGGGCCACCAAAAGTTGGCACCCAAATTTTATGGCCCCTGTCAGATTCTCAAATTCATTGGTCCAGTTTTCGATAAACTTGCACTTCCAACTGCCTCCAAAATACACCTGGTGTTCCATGTTCATGTTTGAAGAAATTGGTCGGTCAGAATTGTCGGGTTCAAACCATTCTAGAACTTGATGAAGAAGGCTCCATTTGGTTGCATCTCAAATCTTTCCTCAACATGTGAGAGTGTCACCTATGAGGCCGAACTATCAAAGAAGTGTTGATCAAATGGAAGGACACATCTCTAGAGGATGCAACTTGGGAACCAGCCACCATCCTGCAAAATTTTTTGCATCTTTAGCCTTGAGGACAAGCCTTGCATAGTATATTTTTTTGTTATGTTAATTGTTCCAAGTATACTACATCGAACAACCACCTATCGTAATTTCATATCGTCCAGGAACATCAATGGTCCATGCTATTGATATAATGTTGCAAGGTAGAACATCCACCCTCACGGCTTTGAAGGATAACCTCCACATGGCTTAAAATCGATGAAGCGACAGTTTTACCAGCATCGTTCAAAAGGGTTTTCCAAGAAGGTGATCTAGTATTTCTATGACTCCAACTTTACAAACAAACATCACTCAAAGAACAGAGACACCAAAAGTTGGAACCCAAATTTTATGGCCCAAATCAGATCATCCAGCATATTGGTTAAGTGGCCTACAAACTGTTACTTCCAGCTACTTCCAAAATCCATCTGGTTTTCCATGTTTCCTGTCTAAATAAAGTGGTGGGATAGAATTGCAGGGTTCAAACCATCATGCTTGAATTAGATGAAGAAGGCTCCCTTTGGCTCCAACTAGAATCAATCCTCAATATGCGCGAGCATCGCTTGCATGGCAGAACTATTAAATAAGTGTTGATAAAGTAGAAGGACATATAGCCATAGGATGCAACTTGGGAACCATCGATCATACTACAACAATTTATGCATCTTCATCTTTGAGGACAAGGCCACTTTTGAAGAGGAAGGGCATGTTAGGATCCAATCCTAATCCCTCTTAGTGGGTCATTAGTTTGTGATATATTTTCTATGTATAAGGCCTATTAAATAAATGAGAATAAGTCAATGTAAGAATACCTAATAGAAGCTTTCGCTTCTAAAAATATCTTCCTCTAGAAGGTTCTTTAGAAGATATAATTAGTATAAATAAGAGTAGGAGGTATTGGAAATGATGTCTTGAGAATTATTGTAATAGAGCTTTGCTCTACTAGAGGTTTCCCCCTCAAAGAGGCAAGTGAACATTGTGTCCTCAATACAGGTACTTTGGTGTTGTGGCTCCATATAATTAGCTTTTTTGTTGTTATTCTATGTCATATTTTTGTTTTATGTTGTTGTTTCGCTATTATTCATTGTCGTACATCTATTTTTCTACTATTATAATAGATCTGGTACCTTACAGGTTTATTTTTTGAAATGGCATTTTTTTGAAATAGGGACTCATATATGTATTTTTTTTAGAAAATTTGGCCCCAAGTTCTACAGAAATCAACAATAGTGTGTGGTCGTCCGCAGAAAAACCATGAAAATTAGAAGATTTTAAAATGAGGATAACCTTTCTTCCTGGACTCTGTTTCACATGATTTTTTTTTAAGTTGTTTTTTTTTTTCGAAGAGGAACTAAGATATACAACCATTTTCTGTAAATTCCACACAAAAAGCTACAATATTTGTCTGGAGTGTCGTGACCCTGTTTTGTCTTTTTGAAAAAAAAAACTGCAAAATAGAGAAAAAACAGTTGCACCTTTTTGTGGCAGAAGAAAGTGCTTTGATACCACTTCTTAAGTTCCAAGGTTTTGCAAATACAATTATCACACAATATTCAAAGAAAAATATAGAAGAAATCCCACTTTATTATTATCATAACCTTAGCTAGACTACATTCCATCCCCCTTAACAGACGTAGATGTCTCGTCCCTGACTGAACCATCCAATGGTATATGGTTGGGGGTGTGGCATAGTTGGTAACTTCAATCTCTTGACAACCTTGGTCGATATCAGGTTCTTATGACTCCCTCTATCAATAATAAAATGCATTGGGGTCCCCTTTACCCACATTTATGAGTGGAAGAGGCATCCCTCCTCCTAAGGATCCTCTAGTTATTCATGTTGGATTGTTGTGGTTGCGATGGTAGTAGTGGGTTCTGTATCGATGATCTCCTTTCCCTGTTTTGAATCAGAGTTTGAGTCAAGGTTTGACACATTATCTTTAATCTCGACCAATAATGATTGTTTCAAGCGACATTCATTGGTATTGTGCTAGGGTATTTTGTGGATCTCACACCACTTTCTGGTGTCCTTCTTCAACTTCCCATCACCCTTCTTAACTAGAAGGTTGGACTAATTCTCTTGAGATTGACTCTCCTTTCTTTGTCCTTCATTAGGATTGTTTTTTCCATGCTTTTGTTGTGGTGTATTTGCAAACCTAAACTCCTGCTTACTTCGTTGCTTGAAGTTCTTCTCAATTTTGATTGCATATTGAAAAGTAGCTCCCAATGAGGATATCTCCAAGAAATCCATCTTTGTTTGAATCTACCTCTGCAAACAAAGTGTTGCTCAAAGTTTTTTATATACAACGTTGAGTGCAAGGAGTGAAAGATGTCAGTGTACTCCAATACTGTATGGTCTCTTTATTTACACAATAGTTGTCCATCTCATGTACTGGTCATCATAGTTTCTGATAGGGTAGAACTCCTCCTTGAGGGAATCTACAAAATCCACCCAAGTGGGTTATCTCCTGAATGGTGTAGATTCATCTATTGTGTACCTCTCCCAATAACCTTCCCACCAAGCTCTTACATGGGGAGGGGATTTAAGGAGCATGAAGGTGATTTTTTTCTCTCAATTTTTTTTTGGACAGTAATAACCTTCTAGTAGATTCAATCATTTTTCTAAAGAATCTACATCTATCTGGCCTTGAAATAAGGGGATATCAAAATTGACTTTACCTTGGAGGGTGTCATACCTCTGAAATGGTTGCTTGTCGAAGATGCTTCAACCTCCATTGGTAGTCATTACCTAAGGGAAGTTGTCAATCTTCTTGTTCATCTGTCACGTGAGGGGTTCCTCGAGCAACGCCTTGAAAGGATCTCTCACTTTTTCATCTCTCTTTTCTTTTACCATGGGAGGTCAGGGCTAATGAAAGATGTTGTCCTCAAGAGAAACTAGCTCAAGACCTAACTCTCTATACTCTAATCTTGTCGGGGATATGCACTAAGAAACGACAAGGACAAGACTGTTTTGATACCACTGATCTAGATTATACTGAGAACGAAATGAGATACAAAGGAAAATATACCAAAAACACAAAAATACAATAAAACCTAACTTCTATCAATAAATAAAATAGTAGAACATTGTAGAACACAAACTGGCTAGAATGGGGTAGCTTATATGTGAAGAGAAAGAGGTGTAGGCCATGCTTCATTCGCAACAAGCTTTACATCACACCCCATTGCATGCTTAGAGGACCTCCTTCACCTCAATTATATATGAGAGAGTGATAGGAGAATAATTCCCATGATGCATGTGGGATAAATTGGTCTAAGTTTACAAAATGTCATAGGCATGTAAAACACTAGGACTTCCCGAGAGGTCACCCATCATAGTACTACTCTAGCCCAAGCATGCTTACCTGCGAAGTTCTAATGGGATCCAATGCATTAACATTGTAGGGATTACATTACATTACAAATGGAGATGACATTACATTAAATTCCTCTTCAAAAGGGTGAATATAATGGTTTTTCAAAACCACGGGCTTGGAAACGTTGATTCCATGGAAAAGGTGGATGGCCATCGAGATCCACCTAGATCATTTAGAGACACATTTCAATTCAACATCTTATGCCACAACCATTCTGATTTTATCTCTTCTGGCTCAAACGCACTGCTTCTTCACCTTAGAGCCTGAATTTGTAGGAAAAGACCTCTGGGGTCTGAACATTCCAAAGACCTAGAGGGTTGGGGCTCTACTTGGGCGAGGCAAGGGGGGGGAGTGCTAGATTTGGGGGTGAGAGGAGAGGGAGAGGGGGGATGATTCACCATGAAGATAGAGTTCTTAAGGGATGCTTCTCGAAGATCAACCACATAAAGCCTTGATACACCACCTTGCATGGAGTTAATACGATCAAAAGACAATGGAACCTCATCCATCAGATTAACATCAAGTGGCACAATAAATGAGATAGAACCCTCCATGTCGTGGGCCCTTCTATCACGGTACAACCTGACAAAATCTAAATCAAAGTAAAAGGTATCGGAGGTACCAATGGCGTTAACTTCCTCTTCCTTCATTAAGTCTACACATATAAGCATTAAGGTTTCTCAGAAGAGACCAACAACTTTGAAATAAAATCCACACTTCAAGAGGGAAGAACAAAAACCCTATTTCATAATGAAAACCCTACCAAAAAAAACTATAACTATAAAAAAAAACCCAAAAACCAAACTCAAAAAAAGCTCATCAACAAATACCCTCAAATTTATAATTCAAAGTCACTCTTCAATTACTATATATATATATAAATATTACCCATAAATTTTTATAGTTTTATAAAATTTAAAAAACCCAAACATAAATTTTATTAAAATTACCCATAAATTTTTATAGTTTTATAAAATTTTAAAAACCCAAACATGAATTTAAGTGATACACTAGTGCCTAATTACAAAACGTCAAAGAAAATAAAATAGTCAATGGTAAAGTGATTTTTCAAATATATATCTGAATTAATAACATGATGTTCGAAAAAATAATAAAAAACATTTTTCATCCTATAATTAATTAATGTGTAATCATAGCAGTAGAATAAATGTCTTATGAAATGATGATTTTTTAGGGGATATTAGTTAAAAATAAATCTGGTGAGAAATTGTTAGACTCTTATATTTAAGTGATTATTTCTATATAATTGAAAAGCCCCAAGAATTTTTACTGAATCCATTTTCAAAAATAAATTTTGAATAACAAAAATAATGATTAATATAAATTTATATGACAGAATTCCTGAAAAAAAAGCCATTTAATAAAACAGCTAACAAACGCCATAATCATATAATGGATTCACCTCCACCTCTGCTAATTAGTAAATGACCCTTTTAACGACCTACTTAAGGCTTAGTGAAACAAGGGACCAAGGGCTTTTGGGTGCAAAATCTCTTATGATTCGGTTACAAATATCTAAAACCTCCATTCGATTATTGACCATCAGTAACCATCCCCTTTCTGTGAGAACTTTATCCAATTCACTTGCACTCGCATCGCAGGAACAACCCACAGAGATGTTGACACGATGTCCGAAATCTTTAAACAATATCGAATATCGTGTCCACATGAATACATGAAGCCGTCTTCCGCCTCTCTCGCCACCATGGGTTATGCATTCGTGAGCAGAGTCCTTGCCACGGTTGTCATAAAAATTTACACGGAATGAACAGCGACCCACATCGTTGGTGATAAACCACAATATCGCACCATGTGAATTTAAAAATTCCATCCTCGGTAGTTTATGGTAGTCCTGTGTGTTTGTATTAGACACAATATTCACCCTCTGAAGGTAGAAATTAGATTCAAGTTGAAACATCTCCCGCCGCATTTCTCCTTCGTCCTGCACAAATATTTCAGTTGACCCATTCAAAATTCAATATTCAAAATATCAATATCTTCAAAAGAATTTCGCTCTTCGAAAAAAATTGAACACCTACCATCTCATCATCCACTTTTCCAGTCAAGATGAAATTTGATAAGCCGTCGCTAGAGGGCGATTTCTGCACAAATTTCCCAACTTCAATTAGAACCAGAAGAAGTATGAATTGCGTTTTTCTATTCAAATTGCAATATTGCTTGAAGTTACAGTAAGGTTACACACCCATCCATTGGCCGCCACACATCAACCAGAACACCACTAGAATAATCCATCGTTTCTTGATTTGCACAGAATATTAAAAAAAAATGTTTCTTTTATGAATTATTGTTTTGGTGTAATGAACAGAGATGCTCACCAAAAAGTTGCAAACATCTTCCCAGAAAATTCCGTTGTCTGTTGAGATCTTGAGACAATTCAAACGTTTTAGGCAACTCAATCCTTCTATTCTTTTCAGCTTCCAACACTTCTCCGCTTCTATCTCTTCCAAAGATATCAGACCTCGTACACTCAGGGTTTCCAGCGCGAAGCATCCATTTATGTTGAGGAATTTAAGATTTACTAGATTTGAAACATTCTTTAATGTCTTCAATTCCCAGCAGTTTTGCAGGTTCACTCTTACTAATGTTGATGGCAAGGCAATAACCTGCTTTAGCTGAATATTTTCTGAAAGATCAATAGTTTGGAGCCAGGGGTAAACACCTTCAAGGATACTTATCTCGGATATGGATGTTTTCTTCAAAGTGAGATCTCTTAAAACACCCATGGTCCGCTGATCCTTTTGAAAACTAAAGTTAGCTATTGGACAACAGTCTATTGTCAAAAATTTGATATTCGGCGCTACAATTCCTTCTGGTGAGAGGCACTGTAGATGGCGGCATTGGATCACAATCAACTCTGTTAAACCCCTCAAATTGGCCACAGAACGTGGTAACCTCGTCAACTCTGGGCTCCCTATTCTCAGTTGTTTTAAGTTGCCGAGTTGTTCCACGTCCTCGGGTAACTGTGACAAAGAGGTAAATAGTAAATTCAGATATCTCAGATGCCTTTGATATGGGATTCGCTCTGGCAAGGCTACCAATTGAGCACATCCTTTGAAGTCAACAAACTCTAGTGTGGAAATTCCTCCCAGAATATCCAGTGGGATGGACAGATTCCTGCACTCTCGCAATGCTAGATACTGCAGATGCAGTAACTTGGAGAATGATTTTGTCAGTTCTGTCAGATTAGTGCAACCAGATAGATCTAAATGT
>JASDQU011439868.1:27621-55526 GCA_032191745.1 Picea mariana | reverse complement strand
GGATTTATCTTTTGAAGTTTCATAGTGTAGTAAGAGTCTATCTTCTGCAGATTCATTGAACACCGTGTACCTAATGAGCTCTCTCCTCAATTAAAATTTATGTAGCGAGCATGCAATCCGATCTATCTTTTGCAGTATGTAAATATTCTCTGCAAAACATATGGGCATGGACTGTCAACACATTTTATCAATGAATTCTATGTCTGATCTTGTAAACTGCAATGATTTCCATACATGTAATACCACAACTTCTATCAACAATTTATAATATTATTTTAAATTGATATCAGGAGGATCAGGCTATTTGCAAAAGCCTACAGCAACACAAGACAGTGAAGTTATATATAGTTGATGATATCTTCAACTTTTGGAAAGCTGGAAGGCTAAAGGGCTAAGTCTTGATTGTACAGACTGTTAGATTACAGAAATGTTGTTGCAGACTTTTACATTTTTAACTTTGCAAACGCTTTCCAAAACTCCACTTGGTGATATGTCACCCATCACTGTGACCTTATTTTCTTCCTGATTTATAGCAAATGATGTCACACTTGACACATTTGGACACCAGACTGTGTATTCAATAACAAAAATTGTTTACATATAAGATGTTCCCGTATATATGTTGACAGATAACATACATCATTAAGCAAGCAGGCTGAAGAAGTGTCACCTTCCATTTTTTATATGTGTTTGCTGACTTTCCTGGCACAGCCAGGGCAGTGCAATGAGACTCTCAACACCAAGAAGATAATATGTAAGAATCATAAAGAGCATATGTACAATGATTGCATACTCCGACTTAGCAAAAGTGTGTATGATATATTCTATCTATGATTTCATATAATTAACAAGCATATTGAAGTGGGCATAAATGCATCTGATCAATACTGAAGTGGGCATAAATGCATATTGATCCCACATAATTCTCGGTTTTGCCTTAATGTTCGGACCTGTTCTTCAGTTGCAATGGGTTGGACATTCCTAGCTGGTCAGACGCTGTGTGTACTCCTAGATCTGATCTGAGAGTATTGTCTCTTAAGGTATCGTCTCCCCACAGAAAAACATAATAAAATGTAGTGGATGATGGAGAAATACAGAAGATGTTCAATGTGCCCATCAGCTTCCTATTTAGAAATCACAAAAATCCCTGAGACAAAACTATCGCGAGAGTAAAGCACTAAAACCAGTAGCCATTGATATTTATTTATATCAAAGACGGAGTTCATTGCAAACATGACCATACTTTACAAATAAAGTTAATGGTTTGTCCCATCGATTAACAAATACAATGCTAAATACAAATCTAACATGATTTTGATAAAATAAATATCTTTTAAACTCGATTTTTTAAATATGATAGTTAAGTTAAAAAAAAGTTCATTTTAGATATAGAGTAGAGTAAATATCTTGGGTACTTAAAAGGAAGAAAGTGAAGAAATTCTAATCTTCATAATTTATGTTATTCACGAGAGAATAAAATAAATTATCTTTAAACTTAATTTATATCCAAAAATTTTATTCTTTGTATTGATCAACTTCATTAAAAAAAAATAAAGCAACATCTCCAAGTTTTAATAGTTTTAACAAGCCTAGTTGCATAGCAACAAGTCTCTGTCATGGATGAACAGAAAAGGCATAGCATTGCTACTAATTGTCATTGATGAGTAGAAAATGCATAGCTTTGATACTCAAACTGTTTTTGTGAACTATATATGAGACAATAAACCATTGGCATTGGTGCATTTGTCAATAGATCATATTTTAAATTGATTGACATTGGTGCATTTGTTAATATAATTCACTAATGCAACACTAATAAATGAATTAGCTAATGCACTAGTAACCTCAATTGAATTACTAAAACTATCCAAGTAAGTCGTTTTAAAATATAGTGAACTATTGAAAAATGAACCAAGATACTTGGGAATGCACTGCTTTCATGTTTAAATAAGTTGAAACACTGGAACGTGGTGGTTGTCCGATTACTCATGTTCCTAGTATATTGTGCATGTGTTTGGACCAAATGTTGTCCATTGTATGATGTATGTTGTGTATGTCAGTAACCTCAATTGAATTACTAAAACTTATCCAAGTACGTTGTTTTAAAATATAATTAACTATTGAAAAATGAACCAACCTACTGGGATTGCGTGCCTTCATGTTTAAATACTTTGAAACAATTGAACGTGGTGATTGTTCGATTACCCATGTTCCTAGTATATTGTGCATGCATTTGGACCATATGTTGTCCATATGTTGATGCATGTTGTCCATTTGTCTTATGTGATATGTTCATTAGTAGGTGCTAGCATTGCCACACACTCTTGAACGTGCCCACTCAGGTCAAGGGTTCAACTCAGTGAGGAGTACAAGCAATGAGAGAGGAAGAGGGTTCATGGAAAGCAGTGAAATCAAGGGCATTGAGCAGAAAACATTCATTTCCTAAAGAATCGCGCAACACTCAGATTATGTTTATGTAGCAGTTGTGTATTCACCATAAGCGATGAGATGATTCTCAAAGGAAGCATTAAGGGAAGATACTACAGATTGGAGGGACATTAATGGATCACAAGAGCATGCCATCTCAAATGCAAGAAGGACGAGTAGGAAAATGAAAGGACGAGTAGGGAAGCTGGACATGCGACAACATTCATGCAAAAAATAGACAATCAATTCAGAGAGCCATGTAGAGCCATTAGGGAAAATGAAGACAATCGAGTCAGATAGCCATGCAGAGCAATGCATCAATAACAAATAATGTAAGAAAGTGGACTGGAACCAAGAAAATCTTGACAATTAAGGGGGTTGAGTGTTGTTTTGGCTGGACTTATTCTCTTGTAAGCCTCTAAAACTATTAAAGATCAATTTTGTCCTTGTCAAATATTTTCTTAATTCTAGTGCTTCTTCTAGCATATTCGGATAGAATGGATCAATATTGACAATGGTCATTTCTTGGCTCGCAGCATGAGGATCGTTAAAGGTATCTTCTTAGAGGATTTAGGTTTAGGTATGCCTTCGGAGTAAACCCGATCTTCTATAATGACTTGAATCGTTCAGAATCACAGATTTTAATAGGGTTGGGGTGCATCGACATGACTGATATAGCATTTATTTATGCAACATTAGTTGAAGGGAAGGAAGACAACTTCCTGGATTTGCTATATGTATGAATATGATATTTTCTTTAAAATAGAGGTTATACTTTATATAATGATGAAAAAACAGAAAAAACGTTTTTGCGGTGAGTGTTTGTGTTAGGGTTCAAACCTTTTTAATAGGGGTATAAAATCTTCTTTATTTATATAAAATAATTGCATGCTTCACTTCACATATGCAAAGAAAAAGTTCAAAACAACAAAGTGTTTAGTCTTTTTCATTGAACTAAAAACATGATAATTGAAAATCGAGATAGGCACTTTCACTTTAACAAGAAAATCCACCTGGCCTTAAAAGAGATAATTAGTTCTGCATTAAATCTTAGATGTGGTGTTATAGTGAATGGGTTCCATATCTAACTTCTTGATTGAAAAACAATGCCTTAAACAGATAAGGGAACATGAAACTTTAATTTAAGGCCTTAAAAGAACGATGATTTTTCCTTAAAAGCCTGTGTGCCCCTAGATGGTTAGGGGATTTCAAGCAACCTCCCTGCAATGAAGCATACTAACTGTGGATAAGGAATTTTGAGTTTCCAACCACCATTAGCCTAAAATTGTTAAGTTAAATACCCTAACCTCTGCTCTAATTCTACTCAACCATTGAAAAGAGAGAAATTTGAATTTGAAGCAGTAAATTATTCTTGGTTTGCTTGAAATCTTCTAAAAAAAGAAAAGGAAAAAGGCAAAAATCCTACCCCTACATCATGCATACAGGTAAAGGCCCTTTAGAGGAATTGTCTGGTGAGAATATGAATTATCTCATGAGAAAAATTGTTGACAACATTCAAATAAAAATTTGAATATTGTTGACAACTTTCAAATAAAAATTTGAATATTGTTGACAACTTTCAAAATATTGTTGACAACATTCAAATAAAAATTAATAGAGTGAATCTGTTAAAAAATATGGTGGCATTCTTTGACCATTTCACCTGTATTTGTTTGAGGTATTTCTTTTGCATTATGTTGTTCCAGTACCAAGGTTCGTTTTCTCCTGTACATAGTCAGGGAAACACTTGATTTTTGTTCAGCCTCGACATACAGTAGGTAGACCACCTTTTTCAAGTCCTACGGTAATGCCATTTTTTTCTAGAAAGGTAAAGTTATGACATGTTTTAGTCATTTTCAAGAGATTGTGACCATTTGGTCATTAAAAAAAAGCTAGTTGAATATTTCAATGTTCATTCTGACATTACATTGAGCTCCATAAATTCTAAATGTTTCTACATAACCCTTTCTTGTTGCCACCATCCATGGTTGTAGTAGTGGGTGGTGGAAGCTCTAGAGAAATCGAAATTTGAAGTAGTAAATTATCATACTCATCCATTTAAAAGAGAGAAATCGAAATTCGAAGTAGTAAATTATTCTACTCGTCAATTTAAAATAGAAAATAGAGAAATTGAATTTCTAAGAAGTAATTTTTTTTTGCTTGAAATATTTAAAAAAAAAAAAAAAGGCAGAAAGCCTACCTATACATCATGCGTACAGCGAAAGGCCCTTTGGAGGAATTATCTCATGAGAATAGAAATCATTTCATGATCTTCGATTTAAATATTTAAAAAAGAGATACATTATGTAATAACTGCAACAACAAGTCTTGAAGAGGGGAAAATGAGGTAAGCACCTTGTAATGTTTTTTTCCAAAGTCAAGAAATCTACTGAAAATATATATCTCAAAATGAGAAAATATGAAAATATATATTCCAAAACAAGAAAGCTTTTAAGCAATGTAGTTATGCAGACTAGTGCGAAGTCTGAGAGAAATGGACGGATGCTGATTTGCAGGAAATGGATGTTGGAAACATTGGTTGGAAGCCATGAGAAGTCAAAGAGAAATGGACAGATTTTGATTTGCAGGAAATAGACGTTGGANAGCCATTAGAAGTCAGAGAGAAATGGATAGATAAATGGACGAACGTTGATTTGCAGGAAATGGACGCTAGAAACATTGGTTGGAAGCCATGAGAAGTTAGAGATAAATGAACAGAGAAAAGGAAGAAATAGAGGAAAATCTTGGTTGGAAGCCAGGAGGAAGGGCTGGACAAAGCCACCTAAGCATGCATACCGGTGTATATGTGGAAACTAAAGAGAAGTCGGGCTATGGGATGATGGTTCAGGGAAATCTTAGTATATGGAATACTATCAAAAAATATTAGCTAACTAATGCTATCTTTGGTGATAGAATTAGTTCACTTCAAAACATGTACAACTTAGTACATCGTACTTTCCTAAGTTTAAAACTCCTTCCTCCTCACTTGCCTCAGTATGAGGCCAAATAAGACTCTCAAATTTTCTATTGTTTAAAACAAATAGTGTAGGTATTTGATAGGATGAGAAAAAGTATAAATGAAATAAAGACTAAATACTTAGAGTTAAAATTCTTAGTTTGTGTGAGAGGCTAATTAAAAACGGAAAACCCTTTCCAATAGTCCCTGCTGCAGAGACTAATAAGAGAGGTAGACAGAGACTAATATGAGAGGTAGACTTTGCCACATATCTTATACATTTTTATTGAAGAAAAAAATTATAATTTCAATTTTGTTATAAAATGAAAATCGCATTCATTAAATAAATTTTATTTTGAGGTACTTTTTGGATTTTGCATTCAACGAGATAAGTCAAAAATATGAAAAATAGTTTTCTTTCATTCCCTCCAAAACTATTTATCCTTATGATTGACATCATCATCTTGAATCCTATTGATTCTTTTAAAGTTAATGTTGATTGAATATTTTTTTGTTTTAAAACCCATTTTTTACTTGAAAATTTCTCCAAGCTTTTAGGTGTTTAAAGCACAATACAAATATAAGGTTTTAGGTTTTCAAAGCACAATACAAATATAAGCCAGTATGAGTATATACTAGGCTTACAATATTAAAATTACATAATTAATGTACATGTCATTTCTCGTCCTCTACAAATAATCATTAATCTTTCCCTTTTTCCCTCTTTTTTTAAACTTCTTTCCACCTTGCCAAAGAAGGAGACATAGTAACTGATTGTGACTAGAAAGGTAGAAGTTTAGGATTCTTAAAAGGAACTAGTTCCTTATCTAAATTAGAGACATCAATTTCATAATGTATTCTCACTCCACCTAGAGGGGCTTCACCTACCATTATCTCCCATGAGGAGGAAAGCCCTATATCCATTCCTTCGACTTTGTCCCACCAAAAGAAGTGAATTCCCACATCAACACATTCAATTGCTAATTACCTTATTATGATCAATATTAGTATGCAGTTTGTTGATTTACCTCATTTGGATCACCATCAATATTTTAACTTGATTTCTCTAGAAAATTCCATCTTTTTGGTTTTGATTTGGTCCCTTTTTTCCTAGGTGGATGACCCCAAGCATGTGGAAAAGTATGTTGTAAATGTCACAAAAGATGACATATCTTGCAAATGAAGGTTGTATTCTTACAATCCAAGGTCCGTCTGTATTTAAATTATTTCCATTTATCGTTTTGTCCATGCAATATCCCACTTTTTACTTGTGGAAATATTTGTGATTAAATTGTTAAATAGTTTTCGTAGATATTTTATTTTCTCCTACACTAACACCATGGGGTAGATATACCATGGTGATGTGAATAGTGTAAACCTTTTTATTTTGCAATTAATAAATAAGATCAGGACTAGCTGAGCTTGAGCACCTATAGGGGCTATGATACCACAAGAGGGGAAAGGTGAGGGTGTCTAAGGGGTTTTATGCCTAAAAACATCTACCTTATGTTACCTTGAACCTTCACCCGTTTCAAAATCTAATTTGAAAAGTTAAAATAGGTTACAGGGAGTGGAGGAAACACATTCCTCAATCTAATCTATCATTCCCTAAAAACTAGCAAGTTGTCTTCCCTACATTCTTGAAACTAGGAAAAGAGTTGAATTAGAATTCTCTTGCTATCATGCATACATGGAAAATTCGAATGGAGAGAAGGAGGTTGTTGAAAAAAGGGAGGAGGAAAGTTTTTAGAGAGTGAAACAACAAAAAATGAGAGCCAAGACCATATGGAACAGACCGGCCATGAAATGAAGATTTTAGATTTAGAAACTATGCCAAGAAACCAATGAGATTCTGCATAAGTTTGAGATATCAGCCTGGACCTTTCTATGCACATACTAAATAGCACTGATATCAGCCTAAACCTTTCTATGCACATACTAAATAGCACTAAAGAGAGGATTTTATCAGGTACTATGCATGAGAAAATGAGGTACTCTTTGTGTTATGTGGGGTAGGTAATGTGGGTGCCTAAGAGATGCTCTTTCCTCAAGAAGCTCAATTGCAAAAATATCTTAGTTGGACTTGTTTTAATTTGAAATTCGGAGTTTTTTCTTGTCCCACTTTTTCCTGGTGGTATCATACCCTAGTTAGGGGGTGGTGTCCACATTGGACTACCTATGATTGTGTGGAAATCATTGGCTCAATTGGTTGTTGGCCTCCAAATTCCAAACACATAAGTTTCATCTCTATTTATTTTTTTATTTAAAAAAAAAAAGATGTATAGTTAAAAGAGAGAATTCATGTATAACTTTGTTCTGGAGTTTTATATAAAATTGCTTCTAAAATTTTAGGAAAGGTTTTGTTTTTACTTTTTCAAAGCTATTCCTCGTTTCTAAGAATCCGTGTAGATCATTATTTTACAAATTTTTTTTATTCAAAAGCTAAATAAACTCATATCTGTGGTAGGAAATTGTTTGATTGAATTAGTAAAGATCATTTGTTGAGTTTATTTAAGGAAAACATAAATACACCAATTTAAATTTCAATTATGCCCTCATGCTCGGCTTGGTTTGGATCAATCATCCATTGCTAATTTTCCCATTGCATCAGATATCATTGATGACCTGCTTTCATAGAATTGTCCCCACTTGGGTACAATTCTTGTCAACTACACATGGAAATTGTTAGTGGAATTTTATACCTTTAGAATAGGATATTGTCCTTTTCATAAAAATACAAAATAACCAACTATGGTTTGTTAATTGTAAAGTTTCACTATTGCATTATACTTTTAGTTAAATTTTGAATATATAGGACGAATGATAGGAAGAGCCTGAGGTCTGAGTGTTTTAAAGTGATTGGTTGGTTACATTCTATCAACACCAATTGGTTGGTTGGTTACATTCTATTGCATCCTTGTGAATGTGTGTATGTTCTTTATTGTATTGCCCCTTAATTGACATGTTATGATGGAATGAGAGGTTCCAATAAATTGCTTATAAAATGAAAAAAATAAATTTGAACCAATTCTTGGATGTTGGGCCTTATAAGATCTCTACAACTCACGATAGGATGGATTTATTTCCAATCTATCTTAGACAATAAAACCATTGCAAGAAATTCCATTTGTCAGGATGATTCTGGAAAGTGTTGTTTTCTTTTTTTTCCTCAAGTATGGAGGGCCATCCTATGAAGCGAGCATGTAGTACCATGTGCAGGATGAGTTTAGGCTTGTTCAAGGTTTATCCTCGCAAATATTTGTCAAGATCCATGTGGGAATATATATTATTAATTTATTATGGTATTTGCAAGGGAGTCAACATCTGTATCAATTTTTTAGCCCATTTCAAACCTGCATTGATGATTATTGATCACAAAGACTGGGAATTATGGAAAATTTGCAGTCTATTTTCTAATAAAGGGAAATTCATGGCGTTTTCCATACATATAATGAAAACTTATATCCTAGTTTGAAAATGTGAATAAAATGCAAGCTTGTATCCAAGAATCATATTGAATAGCAGTCAATCTAGTTTCTAAAATATTTCTAGTTGTTGAAAGTTGTTTTGCGGTGCCCAAAAACTGTTGAAAAGTTTTAAGCAATTTCCAATGTACAAACAAGATCTACCTACCCTAGGGATGCTTTCAGGTGTAGGTACATTTCCAATGGATCCGTTCACGCATCCAAATGATCCATGAAATGAACTCCAAAACTGTGAAACATGTCGAGGCTAGTACCAAAGAGACAAAGACACTCTCAATGTGTGTTGGAGAAAACCTGAACCTAATGTGTTGAGAATCTGATTGCATTTATTGGCCAACAATGATTTGAAACCATGTTTCAACGAAATCAACTCTTGGTTTTCATGATTTTTGTTTCTTTTGTTGAATTAGAATGTTCTATTTTGAAAATATTATCATCTTTCTCCCTATCATCGAACACATCCAAGATTTTTGGTTCATCAACAATGTCTTGAAAACATTCTTCCTCTATACAATGATTGTGTTTCCATGGTGAAGTTGCAAAGATGAATTGTGGTTGAACATTTGTTGGGAACTGCAAAGATGACTTCTTGTGTTCTTCAACAACTTCATTATCTTCAGAAATAACACATATTACCAATGGATCTTCTTGTTTCAAATGCCCTTCTTTTGATGCTTGGAGGATTCTTCAATAAAATTTGTTTCATATGAATAATCAACATCATAAAAGTATGATATAAAGTGATGACTCTTACCAATATTTATGTTCATACAATTTAGACATTGTTCTTGTGGCTTGATGTAAATTGGTTGGGCCATTTGATAATTTGTTACAACATTTTCATCGTGATTACATTGAATGAAATCCTTGTGCTCATATTTGAACTCATTATGATCATTTCTCTCAAATTGAGCACATGAGAGGTCAAAGGTTTCCTCCAATGGAGCATGTGGAGGTGTTACAAGGAAAATCTCTCTATGGCTAGGGGTAAACCACAAGAGATGGAACAACACCCAGAAATCAACTCTAATCTCAAGTATGCTATATAAATGAAATTCTAACAAGACAAGGTTGAAATCCTACCTCATCCGGGCGTTCGAAGAAGACCACCATTAAGCACGAGACCCAAAGATTTATACTTACAAATTGTCCTCAACAACTAAGATACGCAAGCATATGGTGATAATATATGATGTCGGCATATAAATTAGCATAATCCATTAGCATACATGAGAAATACACCTATAGAATAGTAATTCAAATATTTGCAAGATATCAATTGGATGAGAAAAGAGTATTTCTATTAAAATAATCGACAAAAGTACATAGGTGACAAACTTTTGTAATGACACATATCCAAACCGAGAAACTAAGTCCCTCCAGTTTGGACTCCACTTCAATCATCCAGAAGGGAAAGCTCATATATAGGAGTCAATGAGTTTCTCCATCACAAAGAAGTAATATCTTAGGGGTTGAACACAAGAAGTTCATACTTTCAAGGACAAAGGGATGCAGACTCAATATGAAGTGAAATTTCTCAAGAGTGTATTTTCTCTTAAATTTGAATTTTTTAATTATATTTAAGGCTTGGATATGGCTCAATTTATAGCCTCCAAATGGAACTGAAGGGTTGATTCAGGTTGTTTCTAGTATATGGAAGGTCAAGGATCATGGATCTCGTGACATGGCATGGAAACCCAACACAATTTTTAATTTTTGAGCACCAAACCCGATGTACACAGGATGTAGTGGATAACCCTGCATATATGTTTGTTGTATAACTGATAGGGTGTGTATATGTATAAAAATGTGCATTTTTGGCTTTGGAGTGAACAAAAAGGGGACTTCAATTCTACAGAGGGAAATGGAAGTCCATCTAAGCAGGCTGTATGGAGTGAGGAAAACTTTGTTGTAACAGATGCCCCCTAATGTGTGAGGTCAAAGGACTATATGCGATGGCCGAAACACATTATAATTCCCATAAGTGGATTAATGAAGACTCAGTTGGAAGTACTAGTTACTCGTGAGAATATTACAATCGATAATAAATTTGTACATATGGCTTCCAATCTGAATTGCATTGCAGATCCATGTGGAAATATATCAAATAGATGTTCATGGCCATGAATGGGCAATACAAAGTGGAAATATGCCATAGGTTGTCATAGTCACAAACAAGATACAATGGAGTCCAATCTCAAAATCAACTGAAGATATATGTATACAATGGAGCACAATCTGATCTCCCATTATCACTAAAGTCATATAGGTATTGGTCCAATGAAAAACAACAATGTATAAGGAATGTTGCTACTGTAAGCTGGAGTTCTTTTGCAATATCCGACGAAGTTGCAGGTCTACATCATGTGAATAGAGGATTTGAGGTCAAACATAATGAGACTTCGTTTGATTACCAGTCATTAAGGTATACCGTTAACAAACGCGAGACAACCCACTGATAATGAAATTAGGTGTCAATACATCGAGTACATTCCACAAGTGTGAATAAGGGTGTTGAGGTCGAACACTTGAAGAATCCATCGATCAGGAGACATTAATTTATTCCCAATTGTCGATGGCGGGAGAACCTTCCATTGATTACTGCAAGCCTCTAGGTACTCATAGGACTCTAGGTCTCGTTTCTAGAATAGATGAGCTGAATTCGATGGAAGGAGACTTGCTGAAAGGATAGTATTAAGGCATCTCTCATCATATAGCATGAGGTACAAAGCAATAGCTTGATGATTAGGAGGATCTTGAACGAATAGGATGTTCACAAACCAATGACCATGTGCATCCCTTGCATGCACCAGATGCAAGTAATGCATGAAAGAGACCCTCTGAATAGCAACCAATAAGGAAAATTGCCTAAAAAGGAGAGGAAAATACCAATAGGGCTAATGGAATCCAAGACACTACCCGAATGCCAATGTATGAATAGATTTATTGTTGTCAAACACAAGGGAAACCCCCTAGTCAATGACCAATAAGGATATGCCATATGTTGGGTTCAAGGTTACCTACCAATGATGAATGATCCAAAACGGATCCAAAGAAGGCTAATAACAACTCAAAACTCATAGAAGAAACACAAAATGCTTAGAAAATAAACTGCATCCAGAAAAATCCTAAAATCCTACCTTGGAAACTGCATCTGGAAAAGAAATCGAAACAATTCGGTAGAAAGGGGAAGACAAAGACCGTTTCTACAGTACACCAAGATCTTGGTTCCGATTTAGGAGATGAAGGAAAGATCACAGTTGTTGGAGTACAAGGTAAATATTATCTTCATGCTAGTTCTAGTTCCAATGATGAATCTCATGTTAATGAACGAAATAGGAATGATTTATTTCATATAAGAGTTGTATATAAACATATATATACATTATTTGATCTCGGTTCCCAAGTAAACTTAATATCTGAAGCACTTGTCAAGAAGATGGGTCTTGAAACAAAACCACATTCGAAGCCTTATCCTCTTGGTTGGGTATGTGATAAAGAAAATCTTAATGTCACCAAACAATGTAGGATCGGATTTTCTATTACTTCAAAGTTGATTGATGAAGTGGACTTGGATGTTGTACCACTTGATATATGTGACATAGTGTTGGGAAGTCCTTATCTTTATGATAGAAAAGAAGTATTATTTCATCATGAGAACAAATACCACCTTACTAAAGTGGGAGTGGAATATATTGTTAGAGATCACAACATGAGGGTAAATACAACACTTGTTAGTGCAGGGAAAATGAAAATACTCATAAACATTAATAAGATATATGTACTCATATTCGTCAGAGAGAAAGATGTCAGGACATCCAACGCTTTCCAAGGGTGTGATCCATCTCATAAAAATGAATTAATTGATATTGTTTCTAAGTATGATGATATTTTTTAGGAACCAAATGGATTACTTCCTAAGTGGGAAATCCAACATGAGATACATCTTCAGTAGGATTCTTCTCTCCATAATGTGGGCATGTATAGGATTTCAGTTGTGGAGATGACGGAGATCAAGAAGCAGGTACAGGGATTATTGGATCAAGGGGTCATCCAACCCATTTCATCTCCTTATGGTTCTCTGATCGTGATGGTGCCAAAGAATTATGGCACATGGCGAATGTGTTTCCATTATCGGGCTTTAAATAAAATCACGGTGAAAAATCGATACCCTCTTCCTTGCATAGATGATTTACTTGATCAATTGAAGAATTTTTTTTATTTCACTAAGTTGGATTTGCGCAGTGGATATCATCAAATCATAGTCGCAGAACATGATGCATGGAAAACTATCTTTAAAACCAAACATGGATTGTTTGAGTGGTTAGTTATGCCAGTTGGACTTTGTAATGCTCTGACAACTTTCATGCATGTGATGAATGATGTATTCAGGCCTTTCCTAGATGACTTTGTGATTGCATATTTAGACGACATTCTTGTTTTTAGAGGGACTTAGGATGAACATGTGAGGCATGTAAAACAAGTATTGGATACTTTGTAGAGGGAAAAGATGTATGTAAAATTGTCTAAATGTGAATTTGGCAAGACTACACTTGTGTACTCAGGTCATATTTTAGGAGGAGGACAATTGAAAATTGATCCTTCCAAAATTGATGTAATTGTAAAATGGTCTAAGCCAAAAAGTGTAACCGAAGTCTGAAGCTTCTTAGGTGTAGTCCAGTATTGGAGGAGATTCATTCCCAACTTCTCCCTTATAGCAACTCCTTTGCATGCCTTAACCAGTGTGAAGAACACTTTTCAGTGGGAAGGAAAGAAACAAAAAGATTTCAACATTTTGAATAAGAAGATCAGTATCGCACTAGTATTAGCACTGTCGAATCTTCAACATCCTTTTGAGATCGAGACATATGTCGGCGGGTATGCCATGGGTGCATTATTGATGCAATATCGTAAGCTTATCTGTTACCACTTTGAAACTTTTAACCAAGTTGTTGTTAACTATCCTACATATGATAAAGAGTTGTGTGCATTATTCCAAAGCATAAAGAAATAGAAGCACTACATGTTAGGGAAGGAAACAATCATACATACAGATCACCATCCCTTACAGTATCTTCAAGCACAAACCAAATTGCAACAATCTCGACATTACATATGGATGGTTTTTCTACAACAATTTCATTTGGTAATCAAGTACAAAAAGGGTACAAGTAACAAGGTAGTTGATATGCTTTCTAGACCTCCTATTGTTGCTTGTATTATTTTGAAGAATGCTTCTTTCTCTCATGATAGCTATGTAGAACAATATGCCATCAATGAATATTTTAAAGAAGTATATGCAAAGCTAACCCTTGGTGCATAGGTAGAGAACTATTGTTTGCAGGGAAAACTATATATTCCTACAAGTAAATGAGTCCATGTAATACGAGAAGCTCACACTTCTCTTGTGTCTGGGAATTTTGGGGTAGGACAAACTATGGCTCATTTGCAGAGGTTTTGTTACTGGCCTCAAATGAAATAAATTGTAACTAAATATGTAAAGGGGTATGTGATGTGTTCTACTTGTAAGCCCACTAATAGAAAATTGGGGCTATACTCACCACTTCTTGTTCTATCCCATCCATGGGAAAGTGTCTCTATGGATTTTGTACGGGATTTACCAATGACCAAAGGGGGGCATGATTATTTGTATGTTGTATTGGATACGTTCAACAAGATGTGTGTCTTGATGCCATGTAAAAAGTAGATCACTACTGAGTAGACTATTAATCTCTTATTTTAGTATGTTTGCGTTCACTTTCGATTACCCACATCCATTGTCTCAAATCAAGATACTCAATTCCTTAGGGGCTTTTGGACTAACTTGAGGAGAATGATGGACACCAAATTGAAGAGGAGCATTTCTTTCCATCCACAGATCGATGGATAGACAGAGGTGGTAAACCGAACCGTGGTAATTTTTCTTTGAGGCTACTGCAACAAGCATCCCAAGTCATGGGATGAACATATACCCTATGTACAACATGAGTACAATCGAGATTTACATTCATCCACTCAGAGTTCACCTTTTCAGACATGTTTTGGGTACCTACCAAAGGTTCCTTTAGACTTGACATATGGGAGAGATGTCGATGTGAATGAAGAACGAATAGAGGATAGAGTCCGCAAGTTCATCCAGAGGATCCTGCAGATACACCAAGATATCAGGGAACATTTGGAGAAAGTTCAAGCATGGTATAAAGCTCGGCAAGACAAGCACAGGGTTGATCATCAGTTCCAAGTTGGAGACTGGGTATGGATTCACATCGATAAGGAGATATTGAAGGGTGAAGGCAAGAAACTCAATCCCATTGGTTATGGACCCTTCACTATCTTGGAGAAAAGTGGTACCAATTATTTTTATCTGGATCTTCCACCTTACATGCATATTTACTCAGTTGTGAACGTTGAGAACTTGAAAATGTTTTAGCCTCCCATGATCATGGATCAAGATGAAGAAGTTTCAATACCTTTAGTTCATGAGTTTTCACTTGAGTACTTGGATGAGCTACAGGAATATATCATCCTAGACAGGAGGACGAGGAATTCATGCAGAGGTGATGTTGATTATCTTTGAGTAGGCTTAAAAGGCACACATCCAAGCAAGGTAAAGTGGATCGAGAAAGACAAAGTGAGGGGACTTCTCTCTCACTTACCTATTGATTGATGAAAGATTTTGGTGTTCCAAAAATATCTCAGTGGGAAGGCATGATCCAAAACGGATCCATAGAAGGCTAAGAACAACTGAGAACTCACAGAGGCAACTCAGAATGCTCAGAATGGCTCCAATAGACAAAGAAAGGGAAAAATTCAAAATTCCCAAAACTCAATGAAAATGGCATGATCGTGAAGATCGCATCGCAATATTTTTAACAGCACAAACGACTCGTCAAATGGAGTTACAGATTGAAATATATTCACAGTCAAAGTTTGGTCAACCTAGCCCAGTCAACAGAGGATGAGTCAGCATCCATACTATTGACATCAACATCCGTACAAATGACATCAACATCCATACAATGCACGTGGTAGGAGCAGGAAAGTGACATGTGGAAGCATGACATTATCATGATGATGTGGCAATACTAGAGGATGCCACGTGTCACCCAGTTATTAGCTTTTCGGACCGATCCGTGGACCAGTCGGATCGTGCCACATGGAATTTCTTACAGTTTGTACGGATGATATGTCATTCTGACTTGGCAGAGGGAAGCATGGCCCAATGAGAGACCGCCACATGGCCCAATCAGGGGATGTCACGTGGTAGGCAGGAAACACCCAAAGATAACCCGTGAATGATATTTGAAACAAAAATTAGTTGGAGGGTCTGCCAAATCTGGTGGACTACGCCAACTATAGCCACAATATATATCATTGGAGGAACTTCTAGCGACATCACTAAAGTTAGCGAGGCAGAAATATATATTACAAACCATATAAGAAATAAAAACCAAAAATGGAGTCCATGGGAATCGACCTTGAAACCTTCGACTAAGCCTAAGGCTTAATATGTCCACCCATAACCACTATGTCACAGGTACCACTTGGTACATATCACCCGAATTTAATATTAAAAGGTGTATTCCGCCCAACCATAGAGAGGAGGCGCGGACCGTATGACCTGCGGGCATGATTTTCGAGGTGAGGAAAGTCATTATTGCAAGTTGTAGAGGGCACAAAAATCAAGAAAGAATTATTCTTGGTCCTGGGAGTGCCATAGTCTAATCGACGCATGGAGACAATCATTTTTGGGTAATTTGATGCCATGAATTCAGTGGTGTTGTATGTTTTCTAATCTGAGCATTATTTCTGCAGCTTGATTTCAGAATGAGATATACTTATGTATTATTCCAAATTCTTTTGTTGAGTTAATGAAAGAACCTACCCATTTGAGAACAGGACCCAGAGACATAGTCCACCAGGGACAAACTCTTTTATCAAGATTTTGTGTTCAGATCTGCTGCTTATTTTTCTTCATTTTTTATTTTTCCCTTCTTTAATGGTGCACTTTAATTTATGCTCATTTAATGCAATTATTTATAAGTCATGATGAAAATATCCTGGATCAATGAAAGTAGGCCCAAGGTGCAAGGTAGGACAACAACTTCATGTGATTTTGAGATACACTAAGGGTATGGCCGACATGCAAAGTCAAGAATTATGAGAAATGGTTGACACAGGCTTTAAACTTCCTTTGAACAAGAGCATGAGACATATGGATGACTCGGGAAACATAGAATTGATAATGATCATTGATAAATGTTTGTGATGCAGGATGCATCAACAAACTCTCCATAGGGACTGGAAGAATAACTAGTCAGAGGAGTAAAACTCTAAGTAACAAGCTCAACTTCCTAAGGTCATGCTAAACCCAAACTTTGGATAAAAATGGACTCAAAATTTTGTGCTCTATTCAAAAGCGACATGATTGTTGCTGATAAGAGATAATATTCTTTTCTCGCTCGTTTTTTTTTTTTTGTTTTCGTAGGAAAATAAATTATATGATACAAGAGAGAAAATGAGTGTCATGAGTAAGAAACTAGTTCCAAGTAGCAGAACATACCTATTCTCAATGCAAGGAAGTGCATGTGGGATATGGACACTCGGGGGGGGGGGGGTTTCCTCTATGGGTAAAGGGTGTCAAGTTGCAAATGATATATGGGAATCATTGATTGGCTAGTGATGAAAATTGTTGAGGCAAGAGGCTTATAACGAGAAATCAAGAACTAACAATAGGCTCAACAATGCTAGCATGATGATGGAATGCAATTATAACTTAAATAAAAAAATTCCTTTTTCATAGATTTAGTCCCCTAGGCCTGAAAAAGTATAAAATAAAACTAAGGAGAACTCTTCTAGCCAATGGCAACTAGAGTATTCATTTTTCGTAATTAGTATACTTGGTTCGGAAAAGGGTTAAACTTATACCAAATAGACATCCTTTCAAAACCATTTAACGAGTGTGAAAGAAACAAGGTCACTCGACAATCTTTTCATTTTTTCGAGAGTCGAAAAAGAGATTAACCAAGACTTGAGGATGTTTTTCTAAGAAGCATATAATGGGGGAGGCCAAGGCTCCCATGCAAGACTTCTGTAGAAATCCAGAAACTCATTGGTAGCTGAGACAAACTTGAGAGAACCCAAATCTTTCCAAGCCAAGGAGGATAAAATACTTGTAGAGGAGCCTTCATCTATAATATATCGAAGAACACCCCTTATTTGGAAGGGTGCAGAAGAAGGAAGGAGAGGCTCTACAAGATCATTCCAATCAAAGGAAACCATCCTAGGACTTGGATGGAGAGTAGTCAAAGAGAGTGGAATGCTCCCTTGTTCAGAAGGTAGAAAAATAAAAATGATAAGGACATGGTCAAAAGACACGTCACCCCTCAAAATAAGAGTGGGATTGACCGAAGATTGCATCGACAATGTCACGTTATTAGACTTGTCACTCTCTAAGAGAAGAGTGATATCGATCAACGATTGCATCAACACGACCACTTATTCAATCATTAGTTGAATAGGATGTGAGACAACATGGTCAAGAGATGAATCACCCCCCAAAATAGGAGTGGTTTCGGTCGAATATTTCATCGGCATGATTGTTGTATCAACCAAAGAAGGATTAGAATTTTGGGAAACCAAAGATGACTCAGAATTCGAAGGGCCACTAGAGATGGACTATGCTTCTCGTACCACCGCAATAGTAGGGCACAAATGAGTTAGATGATCTCCTTTGCAAATTCTACAAAGTAACTTGGGCTTACATCCTATACGTCTAGGATTCTTAATCATATCAATGCCTCTAGCATGACTTGCAGTGGTCGATAACATGCTCCCAGCATGACTTGCAAAGGCTAGTAGCTAATCTCCAACATGACTTGCAGAGGTTAGTAGCTAATCTCCAACATGACTTGCAGAGGTTGGTGATGTTTTTCTAGCGTGACTAGAAATGACTAGAGTTGTGCCCACAGCATGACTTCCAACATCTGGTTTCTTACCCCCAGCATGACTTGTAGAGGCAGGTGACAAGTCTCCAACATGACTAGTGGAGGTTGGTTTCAGGTCTCCAACATGACCTGCAGCGGTTGGTGACTTAATGTCAATATGACTCATAGTGATTGGACTTGTGATTCCAGCATGACTTGCAACACATGGTTGCGTAATCAGAGACCATGGTCCCGAGAAAGACTGGTTTTGAAAGATTGTAGGCAAAATAGGGTTATGGTATACACCATGGCCCTCCCCGGTAGGATAGTATCCTCCTCCCAATTGATTCATAAATTTTTGTAAGGGAATCATCACCGAGGAAGACGCTTGCGAGGAGAAAGCGATGTGACATGGGTTACTCATGTGAGGATATCTGTTACCCCCAGACGAAGGAAATTTGTGCAAGGGGTTTCCCATACTATAAAATTGGCTCCCTTTGAATGGAACACCAGAGGACAGAGGGGAATTCTCCATAATAAATGTGTTTGTTGGAATCGACATGGATGAACAGGGAAAACAGATGGAATATAGGAAGTAAATTGACCACCCATTTGAGCACCCCATCCCAGAGAACTGAAGCTAGTATTAGGCCCAGTGGAAGGAGGATTCCAAACTCCAACCGTAGGAGTCAATTGGGGAATATGACCTCCACCAAATTCTAAAGAAACATAAGGAAGCATCGTGCCTTTAGACCCAAAACTAGGATTCATATTAGCCATTGAAACAGAGGATGATAGTTTCGATGTCATGTCAAGCATACCAAAAGAAAAAGGATTAGAGGCTGAAGGTATTTTCTGAGAATCATGATTCGACATACTGAAAATAAATCTGAAGGGATTCGTTCCAGTGGGCCAAGCAGAGCTCACGGGTTGGGAAACACTATATGAGGGAGCCTCTGGAACCCACACCATCGAGGATGAGGGAGTCGAGAGGATACCACTAATCACATAACATAAAGGAGTCAAAGGAATTCCTGAGACATTCATGTCTGACTCAGTACTCATAGTTAGATGATCACAAGTCAAGGAGGTGGAGATATATGTACCACGCTTATAACTCTACACCTTTTAGAAGGAATCTTTGGTAAAGGATCAAGATGCAGTGGTAACTTCAACAGATGAAGAGATCAACGAGGAGGTTGGTCTTGCTCCATGATGACTCAGAACTTGAGATATAAAACAAATTCCTAAGGCCAACTAATAATCATAGAGCACACCAAAATAAAGAAAAAAGGATAATTCACACAAACATGATATAATATCTGAAAAGGGGCCTCCCGAACTAAAGTAGGTATGCATCGCCCAAGAGGAGCCTGAGACTCCCTTCAATATTGTGGAGGTATCAGAATCAGTTATAAGGGCCCTTGTGGGATTAACAATGTAGTTGGTCAAATCCCCCTGAAGAGGTAATCCTCCTTAAAGGTTGTATGTTGTTTGACCCTTATCTGAATCAGGGTACCTGTAGAATAATCCCTGCAAGTAACATATGTGGCTACCTATGTCAAGAAACTAGAGTCACCACGATATAACCAATGCACAAGTGAGCAATCGCAAGTCCGATCCATCGTATGGATAGGGTAGAAAAGCCCAAAATATCAAAAGCACCACCTCTCATTGAGGTAAAGGTACTAGCAAGGCCCCCATATACGAATAGAACCCTAGAAATATTTCTGACTCTAGGAAGGTATTAGAGGGATATCTCTGCAACCAACTTCATGTGACCTTGTGCTTAACTCCGGTGTGAGAGGAGCCTACTGAGGTCACCAATTACACAATGGGTTTCACCACTCCAGGTTCAGACACATACATTGAGTTTAATAGCCTTGGAGAGGTTTACTCACAAAATCTTATTTCAAGGCTCTAGGTCCTATACTTGTTTGTGTACCCTGAAAAATAAAATTGTTTATAATCAATTTTAATTAATTAGTGTTAATTTTAATGGCTTCTTCTTACTCAAGATGTGCGATTGTGAAACAGATGGTATTATGACTCAAAATATAAAAAGAAGAAAATATAAAAACATTGCTAAGTACTAGTCTTGAATTTCAAAGAGATGGTATGCTTCTAAATGAAAATTTTCCATTGCAATCTCTACAATTTCAATGAAGTGCAATCTTTCCAAATGCATAAAAATCAATGCAAAGTAATCAAAAGTGAAAATTCCATAAATACAATGCAAGTAATCAAATATTTTTGTATGTTTGATATAAAGAAAAGAAAATACAAGGATTGAATAACAACCTCACAGGCAAGCCCTACTGCAAGAAAAACGAGACAAGCCAAGCAGGATACCAAAAAGAGACTACTCAGACTAGTATGCAAGGATAAGTAATGAAAAAGATGAAAAGAAATAAGTTCTCCCAAAAATTCAGCAATAAAAAGGCTTCCTATCACTCTGTAGGCACTTAACAGTCAGAATAGGGACCCAAGAAGAGTCAACAACCAGCTATTGGTTGTGGATCCTGATTCAGAGGTCCTATCTTTCAGTCATGTTTATACCCCATGAATACTTTACACCCTAGAAGTATGTACACTCTTCCACGCGGGGGAGTGCAGAGGGAGGTACCCCCTCTACGGGGTCCAGGGGGGCTATCCCCCCGGCTGGGAGGTTCGGGGGCAACGTCTGTACTGCTAACTTCATTGTAAATCTGGACCATTCATTATAAGGTCACAGATCTAATGGTAGAAATTATGTTAGGTTTTTTTTCCCTATAAGGCAACCCTCTGTTATGAGGGAAATGTATTGCGTCTATGCATTATGGCGAGTATTGTATTCTGAGAGAGGAGACTGTGAGAGAAAGAAGAGGAAGTTACAATGGGTTTGTTGTAGGTTTTATCCCTTCATATGATGGATAATAATAAAGGAAGGACCTGGAAATTTCTCTTGTGGAGGTAGCCCACACTGGGTGAACCACGTAAATTTGTGTCTCTATTGTATTGTGTATCTTCTATGTTTTGTTTTCGCATTTGTTTTATTTTATTGCTCCATGGTCATGTTTTTCTAACACTAGCAAACACCAAACACAACAAACAAGACTTAAGAGATGATGTATGCAATTGTTTGAGAAACAAGCGTGTATATACGCTCCCTAAAGGCAAACATCTCGCATATGTACACCTTTGTCAAGGGAAAATCTATATATACTAAGAAAAACACTGCCATAGCAAGGGTTAAGCCAAGAAACTTAGATGCAAGGAAAAATATAGGCTGTCAATAAATATGTGACAATGAAGCTTAGGAAAATGGATAGCAAATCAAGAAGAAAAAAACTCAAACCCCCCCCCAAAAAGGAGATGTCCTAGCGGAGTCGCCAATTTTGTTACGAGGAAAATATCTCTATGGCTAGGGTTAAACCACAATAGAAGGAATGACACCCAGAAATCAAATATGATCTCAATTATGATATATAAATGAAATGTTAAGAAGACCACCACTGGGCACGCGACCCAAAGTTTATACCTGCAACTTGTCCTCAACAACCAAGATACACAAGAATATGGTGATAATATATGATTTCAACATATAAATTAGCATAATCCATTAACATACATGACAAATACACCCATGGATTAGTAATTCAAATATTTTCAAGATATCAATTGAACGAGAAAATAGTATTTCTATTAAAATAATCGACAGAAGTACATAGGTGACAAACCTATGTAACAACACATATCGGAGCTGAGAAACTTAGTCCCTCCATTTGGGCCTCCATCACTTCAATCCTCCACAAAGGCAAGCTCATATATAGGATTCAATGAGGTTCTCCATCACAAAGAAGGAAGAGCTTAGGGGTTGAACACAAGAAGTTCATACTTTCAAGGACAAAGGGAAGCAAAATCAATATGAAGTGAAATTCATCTACAGTGTCTTTGCTCTCAAAGTTGAATGGTTGAATTATCTTCAAGGCTTGGATATGGCTCAATTTATAGTCTCCAAATGGAACTGAAGGGCCAAATTGGAGTGTTTCCAATATATGGAAGGTCAAGGATCATGGATCTCATGACATGACATGGAAACTCGACATAATTTTTAATTTTTGAGCACCAAACCCGATGTACACGGGCTGTAGTGGAGAAACCTACATATACGCTTGTTGTATAACTGATCGGGCACATATATGTATAAAATGTGCATTTTTGGATCTGGAATGAACAAAAAGGGGACTTCAAGTCTGTAGAGGGAAATGGAAGGCCATCCAAGTAGGCTCCATGGATTGAGGAAAAATTTGTTGTAACAGGAGGATGATATTTTTCTTCAATTGAAACATTAAAGTTCTCACTTTCATTTTCAAGAACAAGATTTGAAAAAGAAATCATGTTCTTCATCAAAATTTTCTTCTAAATCCATTTTTCTATTGTCTTGAAAAAATAATGGGAAGTTTAATATATTAGCACCGATTTCAAAAACATTTCTTTTAGTGCCTTGAGCTCACTGCATTAACTCTTTCCAACTGAACTTCCCCTATTTCTTCCATACAAATTTCAGATTCACTGGCAAAGCATTTTCATAACAATTGAAAATAATGACATCATTTGGAAACATTTTTTGAAGAACTCATGAACTTTCATGAATCTGAAAGTGAAATATTTGACAATCTCTTCCTCATTTATATGGATTTCAACCAACTTCAAGAAAAAGGAATATGGATATTTTATTGGAACATATTTTTCTGCAAATAAATTTTATAGTACATCCCAGCTAGTGATGGTTCCAGGTAGCAATTAATAAAACCATTCACTAACATTTTCCTTTAGAGTTAAGACAAACAGTCGGCATGCAACATCATTTTCAACCACATTAAAAAAATCACAAGCACTTTCAAATTTAATCAAATGTTTCTCTGCATCCTATGAAGTATTCCTAAAGAATATGGAAAACTTGTCCATGGCAATATATGGCAAGGGATGAACTTCTCCTTACAAATTGAGTGGACTTGTATGTAATCATTTCTTTCTTTGGATACCCTCTCCCTTTATTGGATCTTGAACAACTCTTGTTGGGTCTGGTGGGGAAGGAAAAATATCTTCATAGCATGAAAGAAATTCCTTGGAGGAGTCTTCATATTAATCTTCTTTAAATTCTGAAAAAAAAATTAGTGAAATCATCTGGGCATATTTCTCGAGTTTCAATGATGGAGTCACCAGGGAGATAATCCTCCCAGATATTGGATTATTCTTTGGTTCTATGGAAATTGTCACAATTGATTTTTGACTGCAACTTCAACAATATGTCTTCAAGGCCATATAATGAGTTTTGAAGAAATTTTTCAAAAACCTAATTCATCTTGAATCTATCTCTTGATCTTTTTTCAAAATTTCAACCAGACTGCATCTAGTCTTCCAATAAATTTTTATTCTAAAAGTATCGGATTTCTTGAAAAAAATAAATCCCCAGTTGAGTCTCCAAAAATGTTGATGTCTATATATTTTAAGGTCCAAACAACAACCTCATGATGATATGAATCCCCCTACATTTTTATAGACGTCGTGTTATAGCAATATTTGCCTCACCCCATGCAATCTTGCATAGAGTACCTTTTTCCATTTCCCTATACAAACTTGAAGTCCCTTTTTGAAAATCCCAGAGATAAAACATAATTTGTGCACATATACGTGCCTTGCCTATATTATAGCATGCATATATGCAGGTTGCACCACTACAGCTCGCGCACATTGGAAAATGTGCCCAAAATTAAAAAATGGTGTCGAGTTTCCATGTCATGTCACAAGATCAATGACCCTTGGCCTTCCATATAATGGAAATGTTCTGAATCGGCCCTTCAGTTCCACTTAAAGGCTATAAATGGGCCAAATCCGAACTATGGAAAAGAGGAGAAAGAATTCAACTTTGAGAGAAAAGTTACTCTGGAGAAATTATTCACTTCACATTGAGTCTGCATCCCTTTGTCCTTTAATTCTGAACACATTGTTCATCCCCCAAGCTCTTCCCTTATTGATTGATAACTTCAATGTCTCTCTTATATGAGCTTGCCTTTGTTGGAGGATTGAAGTGGTGGAGGCCCAACTGGAAGGAACTTAGTTTCTCGGTTCCGAACCATGCCGACACGGAAGTTTGTAACTCATTCACTTATGTTGATTATATCTTAATAGAAATACTCTTTTCTCATCCAATTAATATCTCGCAAATATTTGAATTATTATTCCATGGGCATATTTGTTATGAATGTTGATGGATTATGCTATTGAATGTGATAACATTATATATTATCACCATATGATTGCATTGCTTGGTTTTTGAGGACT
Organism: Picea mariana; assembly: GCA_032191745.1. NCBI lineage: Eukaryota > Viridiplantae > Streptophyta > Pinopsida > Pinales > Pinaceae > Picea > Picea mariana. Next base: position 30,405 of record JASDQU011439868.1, on the reverse strand, counting down.
ATTTGCAGGTATATTTCTTTGGGTCAAGTGCTCAACAATGGACTTCATCAAACATCTGAACGAGGTAGGCCTTTTATCTTGTCTTACTAGCATATTTGTCTATATAGCATACTTGAGATTAGAGTTGATTTCTGCAGTCATTTCCATCTGTTGTGGTTTACCCCTAGCCATAGAGATATTTTCCTCGTAACAAGTAGTACTCCTCTTTGGCTAAAAGATATATGTTGAATTAGAGATAATGCTAGACAACAAACCCCAAAATATTATTTCTTGGTTTTATATTGAAATGGTTCTTGATAATATGATTTGATATTTATGTGCAACAAACAAATTATTTACAATAAAAATATTGAAGGAAGGATCCAATATCAGAATAAACTATACTCAATGTCATTTATACAACCCTCTAAATCACATACAAGTAGAGGATACATCAATATATTCTCACAAGAAAAAGGAAACAATAGTTTTGATCATTTAAAATAACGTTAAATGAGTTATGCATTCATAACTAGAAAGCATTTGATGGAAATACTTCAAAAATATCATGCTCAGAGATCCCAAGATCTAAGAAATCATTAAAGTAAAACCCCGAAGTAGTCCTCTGTGGAGATTTATTCATAAAAGATATTCAACAATACACAAAATCTTTGCAAACCAATTGACTAGTGACTCATAAAAAAAACTTGTTAAACAAGGAATAAATTCTCATGAATCCAATAGACAATCATGGCTTACATCAAACAGTCACATATATGGCTGTAAATACTCCATGATCATATAATAAAATTCTTGTAAGAATAGAAGAGAAACATTCAAGAACTCGGTCTTATGTTCGTTTCATAAATATGAACAAAAAGCCTTGAGAAAGTGGTGTACAAGAAGAAGAAGAATGGATAATATGGAGATATGTGTTTGTTCATCATAATCTTGGATTCATGTTGATGGTTGGACCCTTCTGTTCAGATCTTCTACTCGGATAATACAAACTTCTCTAACCCTTTGATGAAGCCCTTTCTTGCTTTTTAAAACTGACTCTTCTAACTTCTTGAGTACTTAGGGTTTTCTCTTTCTTGGAATAACCACTTTAATTAATGTCCCAATAAAGTCTCATTAATAATTTTTTATCATTTACATTATTTTTTTGAAGTGGACCCCTTTTCTTCTTTAATAAAAAAACTTAAATAAACTTTTATTTTTATTTTATTTTTAAATTTAATTGGTTTCCCTTTAAAAGAGAGGACTTTATTTTAATTTTTTGGGAATTATATTTAATTTCTCAGCCATGAAAATCAATTTATACGTAAACTTCATCATCTCATATTTCGAACGAGTCTTTCTGAGCGCAATTTGTAGTTCGAGATCTCAAGATATGAGCTCGTGAAGTCGAGGTACCGAGCAGATTTACAAGCACACCATTAAATTATTGTGAACTATTCTTTCAATTTATGAGAAAAATATGATGTATATCAGCCCTTGAAACCTATTCCATCATCTTCCTCATCAAATTACCTTTCCAACAAGGTATAATTTGTCCAAATGTGACTCTCGTATCTCGAGATATAGCCTCCAAAATATTGTTGTTCAACACTCGCCCATTAATTTTCATGGGTCAATCCTAGCCCTTAATATTAATTTGTCCTTCTCCTTTAAGATTTCGAATTTTCTTGGAAAACATATATCCCACATGCATGAGGATATTGTATAGTTTGATGTTTATATTTAAAATTGTAACATTCACTTAATGCAAGATAGAAGGAGACTATGGAGACTTGGAGCCTCAAACCTTAGGAAATTCGTCAATTAATTAAAATTTTAATTGCCTAATCATCATCCAGTCAATGCCTAGTTAGTGATGAGTCAGCATCCATTTCATAACCACATGTCTCTATCTGATAGGTTACCATGAGATTCCATAGGTCACCACCCTATTGGTTGCCACATGTCATGGTTTCACTTGCTTCCATGTGTCATCCTCCCACTGGTTAATAGAGTTGTCATGTGTCATGAAATAATTGGTTGACAAATAAAGGAAGCATATTTGTGAAATAAGTTGAGTGAGTGGAAACAAAACAAGAGAGGAAGCATATTTGAGAGAGGGGGACAGAAAAATAACTAAGGAAATGGAAGCAGTCTGGCGGTCGGAGAAAGAGAGAATGGAGGGATAAGGAAGTGATGAGGAATGGAAGTCTACCTAATCGATGGAGTATAGAAAATAATCTAAGTATGGAGTAGGGAAAGTAATGGGAGAGGAGAGTGGAGTGAACTAAGGGTTGTCGCATGGAGGAGAGGGGAAGGAGAAATAATGGGCATGAACCTGATAAGGTGAGTGAACCTGATGATGAAAGATAAGGAGGGGTGTTGAGTGAAGTAGAAAAATTCCAAGTGTGGAGTATGAGAGAAGGAAGGAGTGTGTAAGAAATTGGAAATAAAACTAAGTGTTAGAAGGATAAGAGAGGAAAGTGAAGTTGTGAGAGGAGTGGAGTGAGAAAAAATAAATTGAAATAAAACTAAGTGTTAAGAGGAAGAAGGAAATAAGAGAGGAGAGAGATTTTTTCAAAAAATTATAAGTATGGGAAGAAGGGAAGAGGAAGTGTGGAGGGGAAATGGAAAAGAGAGGAAAGTAATAGAAAAATTCTAAGTGTGGAATGATTATGTTCCAAGAGATGAATGGTTCCAAAATGTTTCCAAGAGTTTAGTTTCAAGAAAATACATGGTTCCAAGAATTAAATTTTGTTCTGAAAAATTGGGCATGGTTCCAAGAAATGGCATGGTTCCATGAGA
>JASDQU011439868.1:14122-25903 GCA_032191745.1 Picea mariana | reverse complement strand
AAATAACCTGCTTGCGTAGATGAATTATCGCCCGAGGTATCTATGGGGACTATAGGAACCAAGTGTTGTGCCTCTTTCGTCACCTTAGTGAGAAAAATAGAGGTGCTTGCAAGCTCAGTTGGGTTTGTTGAGCAGGACAGTTGCAAGGAAAAGGGTTAGAAAAAGAAATATAAAACAACTAAGAAATAAAACAACAACTAAATTTATAAGCATAGGGACATAGAGACAAAAAGAACAATGAGACCCATGTCACCAATGATAAGGCTGATATTAGTGAAAGAAAACACCAAGAAGCAAGGGGACTATGAGTCCCTTCTTACTCCAAGGGAGGGCTCTTGGACCCCTACAAGTAAGCTCTTCTTACAACTTTGAAAAGGAAAATGAAAATGGTGAAAGAATTCTTTGCTAATCCACTCAAGGGGTGAGATGGATTGCCCCAAAGCAATGATGCAAGTATACTCTTGGCAAGGATAGAAGAGTCCTCAAGAGAATAGTGGCAGCATAACTTTGCTTATGAAATTCCTTGAAAAATGAAGTGTATCCATGGCCTTTTTATAGCATTCCTTTGAGCTATTGTTCAACTAGTTTGTAGTGTGTAAAAAGGCCAATTAGGGCATTTCTATGTCTTTGACCAGCCATCCAGTCGAATCCAGTCTAGATTTGAGTGTCAAATCAGCTTGGAAGCTGAACCAGAAGTGGGTGGGAGGCTGACCACTCTCATAAATGTGTCGTTTCTCAGGTGCACGGCTTTTTGCGACAACAGTCGCGCATCATGCGCATGTGCGCAAATCGTGCATTTCTATTTCGTGCATGTGCGCGAGCGCCCAGTGTCTTCATAGCGCCCTTCAATTTTTCACTATTTTGTATAGTTTTTGACCTTTTATGAATGATTTTGTGTTAATTCAGGGCCATGGATGACTTCATAATTGTTTGACGATGTTGAATTCTTGTAACCATTTGCAGAAGAAATTTCAGTGATAACAGATGCCCCCTGATGGATGAGGTTAGGAGCATACGTATAGCCGAAATCCATCAATGTTTATTCTACTGAGAGTGTTTTTGTAAGAAAGAGAAATAGTGGGATCGTCCAGAGTGATCCGTTGGAGGGAAAAAGGAACCGGTAGAACCCAACCTTCCATGAGGTGGGTAAAAAATAAACTGTGTACAAATGAGGTGGGCATGCCCCATGCTCGTGTCATGTAGCTCAAAAAAAAATAGGAATGAAGTGTTGGTGTAGACAACTGCAGTGCCCTCAGGGGAGGTCATGATAAAGGTAGAAGACAATTCTGCAGATGAACATACTCTGAATAGTAGGCAGTGGCAGCTGTAAGAAGTATCACAGATTCCGTGAGCATTGATAGCCCAACCAAGTTCAGAGGTCTTCGGCAAGTAAAAGAACTAGTTGCAATAGTCACAAAGTAAGACCCACCGTAACATGAGAAAGTGTTGACGTCGAATGTTATGGGGGTCAACGACAGCAGGGAGCAATTGTGTTTCTCCCTGTGCCGTCTGAGATCTCTCATTGGATGGGTAATGAGAATCAAGATACTATCGCCCTTCTGGAAAATTGTGCTGATGTCAACAAAAAAAGGGGGATGCAACTCCCATAAGAAAATGGCTTCGTGAAATCTACTAGGTGAGGTTAGGAAGTGGAGGAGGTACATGGACGAAGTCAAGTTGTAGGAAGACTCAAGACTGCCCTTGGTTGGAGTATATTTGAGATAAAAGTGGACGCAACCGTTCAACGAGGTCGAGTGTCAGGGGAACAACAAGACAGGGGATAAGTTGTGCCAGAGGCGAGACAAGGTGAACAAACTCAGAGGGCAGAGGTAAGTGGCTTGTGGGGTACTCTGAAGATATGGATGATGTCGTCAAGGGTGGATGATAAGTAGTGCCCCAACCAAGGGTGACATGGGTTGCGTTTGGCCAAAAAGGGAAGAAGGTCGCCAAAGGGGACGACAAAAAGGTAATGTAACGACTGGAAACAAAGGCATTTGTACAATAAATAAAGAATAATTTGGGATAAGTGTACAAATACAGAAACGGGTGCCCCAATTTGATATGGTTGGCCCGGGTAGGGCATAATTTTCTTGGAGAAATGATGGAGGGTGGGGGCCCCATGGGTGGGTTTATGTATGAGGTAGGTGAAATGAAGGAAAATTTGCAGATGGGCAAACAGATTGTGGATGAAATGGAGGGTTCATGATACTGCGGAGGTGCAGTCCAAAAATAGAACCGTGAAGAGATAATCTTGGAGTCCATTGGGAAAGCTAGCAAAATGAGGAGAAGGAGTATGTGGCTGATTCGCGACATGATGTAAGACTATTGGGACTCCCATCCCTAAAGGATTGTAAANGGAGGTGTTGGTACTGCAAAGCCGGAAATGGGGATCCTAGAGGCAAATGTCAGAGGGTGTGACTGAAAATGTAAGTGAGATTCAGAGGGAATGACTACATGCCAGTTCTGAGTATATACTTGAAGGGGTTGTTTTGATGTATGATGACCATGTACCTACACACATGAAAACCAAATACTCGACGTGAACAATAACTGAAGAGAATCGAACATATGAGCATTTATTTGATAATTTTGAATATGCGCAGGCGTACCTGAGTGTGTCATGGGCAAATGCTCCGTTGGGAAAAAGGGAAAATGATCACCAGATGGAAATGTCTATATAAGAGGCCGAAGGTGGTTTGGAAAACGGAGCTTATGGGCTCCTGCACCAAAAAATAAAAGTGGGAAAAAGGGATTAGATATGGATGGTGGGTCCATAATGCCATCCCAGTTTTACTGACACTATGGACGATCGGGTGGTAATTTGGGGGGAGGACATGTACCTCCCCTTTGCTCGAGGATTGATGAAGAAGTATAATGAATCACATTCATAGGAGCATTGGTATGGGGTGTCGAAGGAAAATCGGGAAGATATGTGTGGCATGTCGCAGCTAATGTGTGGTGGACATATGGGATAGATGGGCAATGTAACACCCTGTTTCCCCCAGTTTGTAAAAATAATTGGACTGGTCAAGAACTGTGGCAAACTCAGAAATGTGAATATGTGATGTGAATGGACCTTGTGGAAAAAGTCGATGAATGTGAATAATATTATGAATTTATATTGCAGGACTACTGAGAGGGGATATGTTGAAAAAGAGACCACGATGGCTATAGAAAGGCGGTGGAAGGCACCTGGAAAGGTGGAGTTAACTTCCACCGAAAATCAATACCGTATTTGGACTCCACTGGCCCTAAGAACTAAAAGCGGCTCTCTGGCCCCGAATTAAAGGTCTCGCAGGTTGGTAGGTGGATGGCTCCTCGGGAGTTAATGAGGGATGGGGAGGTGAACTGCCCATCTGTAGAGCCGTCAGGCCTGACCAACGCGAGGGAAATCACGCCACATGCAACCTAGCAAGAGGATAAAGCATGGGGGGAGAAGCGATTGGGGGCAAACGCGAGGGGAGGAAGAGAACTCTGACTATATGCAGAGTGGGTGATAGCAGAGAGGAAAGAGAGTAACCTTCGCTCCTGGTCATTGGAAAACAGAGGCGCAGTCTCACAGCATCGTGGTCTCAGCTCGGGGGTGGCTAGTGGTAAATCCACTGGGAGTCACTGAGTCTACAGTTGGGTGGAAACGAGTTCCCCTCTCAGCAGTTGCATAACCCCTGGTGTTAATTTCTGATAAATTTTTTTCCTCTGACATCTTGAAATATATGTATGCTGACATTTATGATCATAACCTATGAAATCGTGAATGACTTCATTATAAGAATGTCTGTATGGTATCTTGATCAGTACTAGTAGTTGTATGTTTATATGGAAAGACTACATGTGTCTTATGCTCTCTTAAATTATTATTTATATGCATGTTGATCTAATTCAGACTTCACGCATGGTTCTCGGGAGAGAGAGATACCTTTAACTGCCTCAGATAGTACCCTGGGTAAACCTCCCCATAGAGATACCCTTCTTGAAAAAGCCATCAAGAACCTGGAAAAAGGATGTGAAGGCACAAGGCCTTAAGAAATCCCTGGTAAGTATCAAATCAATGGATGAGGTCCCATCGGGAGATCGGTGGTCACTCATGGCTGTCAGATTGGAAGAAGAAACTGGAGTGTCAATCGCCTTAACCCTTAATAGGTGTTAATCGATGGACGAGATCCCGTCGGGAAATCTGTGGTCACCCATGACCGTTAGATTGGTAGGAGAAAGTAGAGGGTTAAATGCCTTACCGCTTTGCCTTTTTATGTCTTCGTGGGTAGCAAAGATATCGGGAATCGTAGATCGTCAAGGTCCATGAGAACATCTAGACCATTTATTTTTCCCCATCCAGGAAGTCGTGGGAGAATGTATAAGTTAGGAACCTGTCTAAGCCATCAGATCTCGGCTGGAAAACCTGACAGCCGTTGGATCTGTCAGGAGATACTCAAGGGTTAAACCCCCAGTGAATAAGGGTGAAAGCTCCGAAATGGATTTGGGTTGTCCAATTAAAGGAGGCCACATATTGTGAGATTTCCCATTTTGGGAAATCAGGAATCGGGAACTCGGGAGTTCTGATGATGAGAGATCAGGATGTTCCATGGTGGAAACCCCAGAGCAGTCATAGACCGACCAATTTCAGGAGGCTATGTGTCGAGAGATTACCCATTTCGGGAAATCAGGAATCGGGAACTCGGGAGTTCTGGTGACGAAAGATCGGGGCCTTCCATGGTAGAAACCCCGAAATGGATTTGGGTCATCCGATTAAAGGAGGCCACGTGCCATGAGATTTCCCATTTCGGGAAATCGGGAATCGAGAACTCAGGAGTTCTGATGACGAGAGATTGGGATTTTCCATGGTGGAAACCCTGGAGCAGTCGTAGACCGACCGATTTCGGGAGGCTACGTGTCGAGAGATTACCCGTTTCAGGAAATCGAGAATCGAGGATTCAGGAGTTCTGTTGACAAGAGGTTGGGATCTCTCCTTGATAAATCCCAATTTATAAATATCGAGATGTTAGCATGTGGTTAAGTCCCGATGAACGGACGAAATTCCTTCGGGGAATCTTAAGGTCTATAATGACCGTCAGATATGGGGAAGAGACGTTTACTTTAAGCCGGGGTGCGAATGTGCCTTAAAGTAAGTGGCGAGTAGATATGAACGGCCAAGGTCCACCCACCCAGATCTACTGCTGAGGCTTCATTCTGGAGCCCCCTTGTTGTTCTACTTTTAGCGGTGAGGGGGGGGTCCAGAATCGAACGTACAACTCGAGAACGGTCAGGATCAATTCACCTTGATCAATGACATTCAGGCGAATTTCGGACCCCCCTTGCCATTCTACCTTTAATGGGGGGGGGTCCAGAATGGTGTGGTGTGTGAAGTGGGACCCATCTCCTGTCACACCGCCCATCATGTCATGTTTCCCCTCTCACCACCTGTACTTCGCTCACCCATGTGACAGGGTCGTTCCTAATGGCCATTTGCCAACCCTGTAGGGATTCGCTCCTATTGGCCAGTTACCAGCCCTACCGGGGTTCGACAGTTGTAGAGTCGAATGATTTGACATCACTGTAGCATCGAGGCATGAAATACAAAAAGGCACCACGATTATTTGACCTGTGATCATGACCCGCGATCACATGGGAATGGAGAGAGAGAAAGAGCTAGCTTGTGCTAGGCCTCCGTAGGTAATTCGGGGGCTCTGATTCTGTAGAAATCAACGAAAATTTGATTATGGTAGTGGATATGTGACAGGCAATGGTGTGTATAATGGCCATAATTTGAACATATGGTGCAAACAAATTTGGTTCATAGCCCTTTTCTATTTGAGTTAGGGGAGGTAGCGACAGTACTTGCTATAGTGGCAAGTGGTGATGGTGTTGGATTGAGTGGAATTAGGTTCTGTAACTCAGGTAGAGATGGGCATTTGTGGGTTGGGTGTCCATATTTCTCAGATAGCATGTAGGGAGGTTGGACGTGTTGGGGGGGTGGAGCTATGGGCTCCTTCGTCTTTCTCCTGCCCCCAGCTGTGGCAGGGGGGTTAGTGAGTGGGGGTGTAGAGGGTATGGTGGGAGTGAGTATGGGAATCGTCATTGGGATTCCTTCTGTTTGGCAGGGAAGGGATGGTCGAGGGATTGTCTCTGGTGGATGTAAATACCAAACAGGAATTGCTAACACCATATTAGGGAGGGTAAGCGTTGCGTCTTCTTGAAAAGATTCAATGCCAAGTGGAGGGTAAAAGAAGGGGATATGAGTGATGGCTTGGGGAACTGTCTCCCAAACTAGGATATGGTCCTAGGGAGAGGTGAAATCGTGAACTGGTGGAGTTGAAAAGTTCGTAGGAGGCTTATGAGGGGGGAGCTCTGCGACTAGTGGGACATCAGATATGATAGAAGCCTCCCTAGGAGGGAGGGTATCCTTCGTGTCAGTTCCTTTAGAGAAAACTACACACACTTGTGCTGAAAAAGATGGGTTTAGGAATGGTGGTGCTCCCTGACAAGTGCCCAACATGGATGGGTCTTGGAATAATCCAGGGCCAATGTTGGAAACTGAAAAATCATTCGGGCTAACATGAACAAGGGGGAGGATGTTACCGATGTTGGTGGAATGGTTAGGCTCGTAATGTGTAGGTTGGTCGATGGTGATGATCTTCCCATTATGGGGGAACATCATCATACAAAACAAAGAAGAGGCGACCGCCTTCATAGCATACATGTAATTGCGTCTGAACAAGATATTGTAATCAAGTTGGGCATCGATAACTTCAATGTCAATGAAGATGGTTTTTTCCCCAAGTTCTATGCGGACATTTTGACAAAGCCCTGTGGAAGATGTTGGTCGACTGTCATAAGCTCGAAGGGTGATGGTAGAGGGTACTAGCTCAAGGGATCCATTTTTCTGCCATATGTCTTTAGACATGATGTAGGTGGATGCACCTTCATCGATGATACACTGATAAACTATGGTGTTCCAGATCTTAACTGGTATCTGGAAGGCTACTTGGGTGGGAAGACGTGGTTCTCCATTATCGGAATCAAATGTGATTAGCTAGGTGTCAGCTGTGTCGATTTCCCCCAAGGCATAAAGCAAGGATTTTCTCTGTGATGGACAAGTTTTGAGGACCTCCAACACAAATATGGTTGTGGGAGACTGGGCTAAATCATCAACCATACTATAATTATGAGCATCCTTAGCATGAGGTTTATGTACATTTCGTTGTAAAGTCATACGTGGTATGCGAGGAATGGGTTTCGCGTTAGGACGTGGAATCATCAATGGTTGTCTTGTAGTAGCTGGTTGTGTTTCTAAGGTGTATCCATGAAATTCATTGAAAAAAGAAGTGTATCCATGGCCTTTTTATAGCATTCCTTTGAGCTATTGTTCAACTAGTTTGTAGTGTGTAAAGAAGCTAATTAGGGCATTTCTAAGTCTTTGACCAACCATCCAGTCGAATCCAGTCCAGATTTGAGTGTCAAATCAACTTGGAAGCTGAACCAAAAGTGGGTGTGAGGCCGACCACTCTCATAAATGCGTCATTTCTCAGGTGCGCGGCTTTTTGTGACAACAGTCGCGCATCGTGCACATGTGCATGAATCGTGCGTTTCTGTTTCGCGCATGTGCACGCGTGCCCAGTGTCTTCATAGCACCCTTCAATTTTTCACTATTTTGTATAGTTTTTGACCCTTTATGAATGCTTTTATGTTAATTCATGTCCATGGATGAATTCATAACTGTTTGACAATGTTGAATTCTTGTAACCATTTGCGGACAAAATTTCAGTGATAACACCAGGATTCTATAAGAGTAAGGAGAAGGGAAGCATATATCTAAGTCATTTTTCCTTCTTCTAGATTATGTATGTGTGTGATTATTATAGATATTATCATAGTCATTCATGGATATTGCACCATAATCAATCCATAAACTAGGTCTAGTCGACGAAATATAAAAACATCATTCATAAACACACATAAACAAGTAAAGAACACAAGATTCAATATTATCTCTCAACTCTGTATTTATTCATCTTATCAACTTATTACATTTATGATTCTTACATAATCTCTAGCCTCTACAGACTTTATCTTATCAATAATATTATCTTCTTTCTTACCCCACCCGTTACATATTTATACCCAAAATCTAGGGCTTAAATCCCTATCCTATCTATCCCAAAATATCCCATTACAATGCATGGCATGACCAACTTCAGTTAACTGGTTGTTTGATTTCTTCTTCTTTTCACTCTTTATACAACTTTTCTGATGTTCTTCTAATTATGGAAAGGCGCATTGTTGTCCTTCGCGCTTTCTCCTCTCGCTCACTTGCTTTATCCTTCTATATGTTCACTAACTTCGTCATGTGCACTATCCTTCCTTTTGTTCCCTTTCTTATGTGTACTTTCTTCTGCGCACTTTCTCATGCGCACTTTCCTTATCCTTCGGTTTGTCTCCCAAAATTGCATCCAAAACTGCTTGTTTTTCCACTCTGTAATAAATTGTTGCACAACAATATTTGCGGTCTCTACCTCTGTGATGATTGTGGCCTCTTGTGTTGTTATCTCTTCCATGGCCTACACAGTCAATTCTTGGATTTTGTTATCTATTTTGACTGCATCTTGTTTGAACTTCCCCTATATAGTGGCCAATTCCTCAATAATTTGGACCGCTTCCTCTTGCCTAGGTCCAAGTCTCTGCTGCAGGACCTTCTGCTAGCCTCTGAGTCTCTCCACTTCTATGTGTGTCTATTGCTGCACCAAAATGGCTTCCAGTCACTCAACTAGTGTCAATGTGGTTTCCTTCTCTGCTGCCTCATTGGCATGTTGTTGTGCTTCTCACAGTTTGGCCTCTACAGCCTTCATCTCTAGGTCTCCCATGAGCTCTCCCCATACTTTGGAGCTTTCTTCACAAATTTTTGCACATTCATCTTCAAATTTCTTGATCTTATAAATTGCTATCATTATCTTCCTAAGTCTACCATCGTGCACCTCAGCTAGTGTGTCGATCGTGCTCTTCAGTTGCAGATCATGTAATTGCTCTCTGAATCCCTTCATAACTTCACCAAATTTCAATGTTCCTCCATAGTGGCCTCTATGACCAGGGGAACTTATGGTAATTTTTTATGTATTTTTTGGAAAGCGGCCTACATCTTTTGTTGTAGTATCCCCAGCATCCAACTAGGCTATGCCACATAAACATTTTGAACTATATACAAAATTAAAACATATACACCCAGAAACTCTTGCAAAAATTTATATATATAACTTAAAATGAACAAATACATTTTGCAAATGTGCATATTCATACAGAATACTAATCAAAATACACATGCAGCACACACAGGAAAAACCCATAAAAATAAGCGCATACATAATAATGCAACATGTAATTTAACACACAATTGACACCTATCTTGGTAAAAATATCACCAAATGCATGCAGACCTTCCATGTTCCTCCCAGACTTAGACCACATTGCTTAAAACTCTCAACAGTGGGTCACTCCTGAGCTGGGACTAAACTCCACCCGGGTAAATGGATTCCTAACTAGGATGATGTATCTCAGACAATAGGAAAAACTCAGTCACATGTGCCAACTCGAACTAACAACCTACAGTCTCTCATTCCCCACATGCATATCCCACACCAAGAAGTGTGCCCCTTCTCTGCTCAACAGTCCTTCGGCTGCCCCACTTCCTTTATGGGGCTTCAACAACAGGCCAGATAGGAAGTCTCAAAGCCCTATAGTTGCAATCTATCACCTTCGGGAAATCAATTTTCAACAATTCTCTCACCTAGAGAGAATTTCTTACAGTCTTGACAACCCGCCTCTTTAGTCCAGATCCTAATCTAACCAGGTATAGGTATAGGTACATGTACGGGTACAAGTACATGTACAAGTATAGGTACAGGTACAAGAAGGTACGGAAGACATTTGAATGAGTGAGTGAATGATCATGGAATGATGGAATCAATGGGAAAATGAACTAAGTCCAAACTATATGTATGCATGTTCCCAACTTGACACTTGTCATGTTGAGAACTACTTTGGCCCACTTGTCCCCATCCTTAGAACTTCGGATAAAATAATTATCCATACTTTATACTTTAAGGAATATTAATATAATATTCCTTTTTGGATTAAGATTCCTAGATTATCCCCTTATCCTTAACTTTTATCCCCCTTTCTCTAACTAGTGGAGTTAGTCCCCCATACTCTTTTATCATGGTCAGTCTACACACAACGATGTATTATATTAATGATAAGATATATACAAAATAGGCTCATTGGCCTTTAGCATCTAGGCTCTCTGGCCTAATTCAACACATAAGACTCCTAGCTTATAATAATGAGCTCATCAGCCTATAAAACACAACATATACACAAAGACTCTCTGGCCTCAAAATCGTGCACACTTAAGTTTGATGCGTGCAGTATCTTGGAATCTGCACACTTCATCATTTTAGTGCATAGTACATGTGCGCACTATACCATGGAAGGTGCATGCAAAATTATATCAACAACTCACCAACTTAAGTACATTTACAGTTGGGGTTTGACCTAGGGGTATTACATTCCCCTCTCCTTATTTAGGCAATGTCCTCAGTGCAATATATACACATATACAACCAAAATTTAAAAAATCCTAAAAAATATGTGCGTATTCTACCCGCATAGCATCCTCGTTCTCCCAAGTTGCATCTTCAGGACTGTACCAGGTCCATTGGACCTTTACTATCTCTATGGCTCAATTCTAGAGTTGTTTGATCTTCTAGTCCAATATTCACACTGGATGCACTTGAAAGGCACCTTCTTGCTCCACCTAAATCACATTCCAATCAATGACATGATTAACTTCAAGTATATACTTTTTGAGATGGAATACATTATGAATAGACATTGATGCAGGCAAGGAAAGCATGTATGCTACAGGCCCAATCCTCTCTAGGATTTCAAACGACCCACGATAGTGAGCTGCCAACTTTGAACAATTTCCCAATTTCAGGGAACTTTTGTTGGCCTTTACTTTCAAGAATACAGGGTCACCCACTTCAAATTCCATGTGAGTTCTGCTCTTGTCAGTATAGTTTTTCTGCCTATCTTGGGAAACCTTTAAATTCTGTTTTGTTTTCAACATTTACTCTTCCATTTCCCTGAGTAATTCTGGCCCAACTACTGCTCTATATGTTGGGTTGTACCAACTTATTGTTGTGTTGCACCTTCATCCATAAATTGCCTCAAATGGGCTCATTTTTAGAGATGCGTGGTGTTAGCTCCCAAAATGAATCAGCTACATGGTTTCATTTTGTAGGTGATAGCATGGTCATCTGTAGGATTCTCTATTTATTTTTAGATTCTTCTAGTGTCAAAAACTTAGGTTTTAAATTCATGCCTTAGAAATAAGTTGATCCATAAAGGTTGTTTTTACAAAATTTCATGAAAATATTTTCAACAGCTAACGCATGTTGCAAGGTTGATGTTAGCTGGTGAAAGCAACAACTTTTAACGATTAAAGTGTACTCTTCCGCAAACAGGCTAGCTGGTGAAAGCGCTAAACACGGGGTTTTCTTCCATGATTCTAGAAATCAAAAAGAGACACGCTCGACACACGTCACATAATCATTACGAGGCGCTAGTTGAAGCAAGTGATGATGAGGATACCGTTATGCACGTTTTAATCGGATATTATGGTGGATCGTGCTCGTGATTGCATGCTTCATCAATGATAGCATTGGAGATGACGAATTCACATTCATCATCACAGGTAAAGGAGCAGTACCACTCACCCGGTGACATCAAATC
>JASDQU011439866.1:0-16154 GCA_032191745.1 Picea mariana | reverse complement strand
TGAGTATTGTTATTTCGTGATGTAGCGCCTGCCCTGAGTGAAAGGGGGTGTTACAGTTTGGTATCGGAGTGTTACAGTATGAAAGAGTGCTACAGTCTCCTTCAAATACAACGCTCGATTCAAATTTTCTACTGCGGGGCAAGCAGGTTGAGGCAGAATATAGAGTAATGTGGATTTGTTGAAGAGAGGATCAAAGATATCAATGTGATCCGATCGATCCGCATGGCCTCGTTTATAATTTGATTTGGTGGGAATTTTCTCTTCTGTCATAAATGGGGTTTTGGGTACCAGTGTACCTGAGCGTCTGTTGGATTTATCATTTGAAGTTGAACTTATTAATATAGATTATCGAGAATTTTATATATGACCAAAATTTCGGTAATGTTCCTCAGATGTTTTTCCTTGTAGTCCTTGATATAAAGCGAAGAGAAACATCTTTATCTAAGATATTGCGAGCTCTGATATTGAATAATAGAGTATTTGGCTCATTTTTATGTTCTTTTTCATTTCAATGCTTAAGCACTTACTTTGGCCCTTACTCCAACCATGCCTTCATTTTTAAGTAACTTATCCTCATTGAAGATAGGTACATCGACATCTCATTGAAGATAGATAATAGATTCATATGGTTGATTTTATTGTAATTTAAAAAAAAACTTATTCAAAGAGACGAAGATATTATTTTTTTAATAATTCACATTAGTCTTTGTTAATAAAGGGAGTATTCTCTTCGTTTAGAAGAAGTCTTTGGTCATGAATCATACGAAAATTTTATGAAGTTGGGAAAGTCTTACTTATAAATATTTATTTATTATAATATTTTAAAATATTTATTATTCTTCCTAATTTTTCCTAATTTTTCATAACTATAGGATTATATTCATCAAGTTTCATAACTATAGAATTATATTTAAATTCTTGAGTGTGCAAATTAATTTGTTATAGAGAATAAAATTGAAAATAGTAAGTTTGAAAATTTTTATTATGTTGTTTTGTTATCAAGAACTATGAGTGTATGCTTTAGCATCACTTATGGCGAGAGTTGAACATTAATTTATACTTTCTATGTAGGTAGTGATTGCTTTGAAATATGGGTAGCTAGGTTGTATCAAGGTCATCGTTAAGGCTTTCATATGGGTGCAAGTCATGGTGGTGGTTGAAAAAAACCACATGTCATTTCCCTTTTATGAAAAATTGTTCATTCCATTGCTAAAACTAATTTCAAACCCTTCATGGTATGTAATATGAGTTACCTTCATACATTATGTAAGTGCTAAGGGGTTCCTCTATAGAGGCATGTTTAAGGTATATGTCTATATCTTTCTAGCTTCACAGTGCATTTGGAAAACGTCTTTTTAGGTTTATTTGAAAGGCATTGATGGTATGGTATTCATGGCCTTGTCTAGATTTTTCATATACATAAGTAGTTTATATTATAAATATAGGGGCATCCATCTTAAACTTAGGATGTTCTCTTGATGCTTGGTTATATGTATATATTATTAAATTTTTTTATGTATAATAATGCATATTGCAATCTTCGCCATAATTCACATTGTTGCAATCTTCATTCTAAATGATATCTTCTCCATTTCTTTCATTTAGATGTCATTGGATTCCTTCATTTGGACTTGAATTTTGATGAGTTTATGATGCTTTATTTGCACTAAAAACTAATTCATTCACCCAAGGCCTTGCTAATTCAATCCTATGACATTTTTTTCCTTTACATTTTTTGCTTTCTAGATTTAGTGCCACTTCGTTGATTTGAATCTTGAGTGATGAGATCTGGAAGGTTTGAAATGAAAGATATGAGGAAAGTAAATGTGTTATGAAATTCATAAAAAGAACTTGACAAAACACATGAATAAAATATGCCACAAAAATATAAGAGAGAGTTGGAGAAGAAGGATTTTATTCATATGAACCATTACATGCAATGAGGCTAATGTTAGGACATGTCCTTTCGGACCTTAACTCTCTTCCTACTATCTTTTTACAAGGTGTCTTRTCRAGGAAGTAACTTTGATTAWGCTTGATTCCATAAATCATGTATTTGTCATGTTCCCTCTTACATTTAATAAAAATATGGCTTTATGATTGATACATATGGACTTAGACTATAAGCCCTCCAAATATTCAGATCATTCATACACAAAACCATAATAATGCTATTTTAGGATTGGTTTATTTTGCTTTTACAATTGGTTCTATTAACTATATTCATTAATATCAAAAAAATTGGATTGAAAAATACAACATTTGGTGATATTAAAACTAGCTCATTGTCTACCTTAAAGGGTCTTAATGTGTTTTAATTTGAGACATTTTGCATAACTCATTCTACTTTATTCGAGTCTAAATTCTAGAGAGAGTCTTTAGATTTAGATTATAAATGTCATATACACATTTTAGGGTATAAAAGGACCCACTTCTCCAACTAGTTGAACCGCCTCACAAATATCATTCAAATGTAATTTATATCTTTGTGTATCCCTAAGGCATCTTTCTTCTCAAAACTTTGGTCTATTGAGCAAGCGTGGGGCATTTATTGGGGTTGACGTAAAGGTGATTCATTGTCACATTCACATTATCAAACCACATTCTAATGTTCTTTCAATGTCTTGTATGTGTAGCTTGGATAAGATTTGATTATTGAAAAGAGTAGGAGGATATTTCATGTGTGAATTAAATTGGGGGTTTTTGTAAGGTCTTCGTCTAGATGGGCGCAAAGACCCTTACTAAGGTCCTTAAGGAGATAAAACTTGGGGTTTCTTTGGAATCCAAGTTGGGAAGGTGGATGCCTTGGGCATGTGAACATGCCAAGGGGCTTGCCTAAGGATGAGGCAACCAAGAGATTAGGGAACGCTGGAATGAGGGGCGCACCAAGGTTGGGCATGTCGATCTCAAGGGGCATGGTGGTTTGGGAGAATGAGTCCTTGAATGGGTGTGACAATTCATTTGAGTGACTGGGTCAACAAAGGGGCATGATGATTTGTTTGGACACATGGGTTCGCAAAGGGGCCCAAAACCCTCCAAGGATGCGACAATTCGTGATGGTGACCTTTGGAGTCCCTATAATAGAACAAGGGTGCACAACCAAGGAAGACATATTTGGAATAGAAGGAAATCAAGAGTAGCTTTGCGGCTCTGAAGTAGGCTTAAATGAAGAGGGGCAGGCTCCCTCAAGGAGCCAAGTCGCTCCACATGGGAGGACTTGTGCTACCTTGAGGTGGATTTGGTGGATAGAGTTGGGCGACCTTCTTTTGGGCTAATTTTGGGGAAGTATGAAAACACAGGTCTGTTGGAGGCATGTGTGAGACATAACTAAAATCTATGAAATTTGCAGAAACGAAGAGACAATAATTTTGTGGTTGAGGGCATGCCTGGGGTGCACCACTGGAGGTTGCAAAGACGGTTGCAACAAAGAGTTTTGGTTACGAATCTATGTATGAGTTTTTTGGTGAGGTGAGGTGAGTTGTTTGACTCTTCCCAAGTTATAAATCGAGCTGATAGTGCTCATATTCAAATTGTTTTGCAATAAAAAAGATATATTCGGGTGTTAGGCACGGTTTGTGTCGCTCGCACTATTTATGTGTATGTATTTCATTTAATCTATTGTTGTTCTCTTGGTTTCTCATGTTCATGGATGTATGGTTATATATGACTAAGTGTTAAATCTATTAACAATTGTCTAAGTATACAAGAGTTGCACTAGAGTAGGAGTGTGACTCATTGGTAGCCTAGAACGAAGTATGGGTATGCTCTAGATGAAGAGGCGTAGTACAAACAAAGTATCCTTGGTGTTTCCAAGAAGTCAAGTGAGAAATGTCGTCATGTCGCACCCCTCAAGAGGTGCATGATCGTAATGCACATCGCGGGGATGTGACAAATGGTATTAGAGTTGATTTGTTGAAAATTTTGGAGAAGAGTTGGGGATCTCTTCACCACTATCTCGAAGATAGATGGTATCAGAGTGAACTATGAATGCAGTTCATTGCGAATTTAGTTATGTGGGAATGTTCGTAGACTTGATGAGCTATTCGATGGAGAAAACTAGTTCATCACAGACTGTGCATCAAAATTATGGCAAAGGTTCAGTTTATAATGCAGTGGAATATTGAGTTGGTTTCACACCTTGTATAGACCAAGAGAAAAGTTTGTGGTGAGACAAAGCACTTGCACAGGGTGGGTGACTGCAGAACTCATCACATAGTTCATTGTAGAACTTTTTGTAGACTTGATCACAAAGACGATTAGGGTACACACTCAATTTGTTTGATTTGTGATGGAAGTGAGTGTCAGAATTGTTGTGCACACCTTGAGAGACTAGGCACAGAGTTTGTTCGGTGAATTGAGCACTTGGGAAAGGTAAATGAAAATAGGGTTTGTCGCATGACTTGTCGCAAATCTAATTGCATTTAAGTGATCACATAAGCAAAGCGTAGAGGGTGATCGTAGAAGCGATTGTGAAGGAGAAAAGTTATGGGTTGTAGCAAGTTAAAGCACTTGGGTGATTGACTTGAGGAAAACTAGAGGAGCTATGTAGCAGGTAGTTGATTGGGAACATTTCCATCACGATGTATTTGTGTCGTGCATCGTCGATAACAACAGTTTAGTTGAGCTGGGTTGTTGGAAAAGTGGATCGACCGCAACCTTCAGACGAGGTAGCTCTTCGCAGAGTTACAACAATCAACTAACAACAATATGACTTGACATTTGAGGGATGGATGGATGGTGCCTTGAAGCAAAAGAATTCAAGGTGTAGATATGGAAAGACATTGGAGATGAGTTTGGATGGTTAGATGCAAATTTTGGGACTTAGAAGGATTTTTGGAGTAGACAAATGGACTCGGCCTTGTATCATAGGGAGGTCTTGCAAGTTTTTGGAACTGTGCACTATGATTGAGGGGAGTTCATGTGGAGATTCGACTACTTGGGCAAGTGAAGATCCAGGACAAAAAATTTTAACCACGGGTGCAACCAAGGATGTCATTGGAAAGGTATGGTTGGTTTTGAGTTCTTTCATTTTCTAAGTGTTGTGTTTACTCAGTGCTTTGAAGGGAAGTCAAATGACTTGGTGGTTCAAATGAAATCTGTTTCGATGGTGAGAATATATAGACTTGAGGGTGGATCAAGTGATGCATATTTGAAGAAGTCATGTAGCAGTTGTGATCTAGGTGGATATTGGTGGCCACACACCTATTCCAACTAGCTCCTCGTGTCCATTTTTTTTAGCACATTCTTTTGTATTGCTTTGTAATTGTGAGCTCTACACTCTTGGGGCTCTCTGAAGACCCACACATCCTCCAAGTGGGTACAGGTGGCCTCTCGCCTAATCCAACTAGCTTATTTTTTATGTTTTCATGTCAGCACATCTTGTTGTACTTCCAGGGTCGTTTTGGGGCCCTAAACGTTGTTTTCTTGGCTCGCCACAGTCAAAATGTAGACGAAAATAGAGTTTGATAGTGGAATGTGTATTTCTCTGAAATACCTTTCCAACGGGCTATCACGCGCCTAAAACAAAGGTTGTATGCAAAAGTTACAAACCTAGGAAGTTGAGGTACCAAATTACACTAACTTATCCATATGGCCCACATGACTTTTGGCGTTTCACCTTCTAGGGTTAGGTTTTTGGATGTCTAGGGTGTTGGCATTCATGAGTAATATGAAAAGGGACTCTAGAGCCTCATTGGAATCCATTATACTCAAACGAATGCATGTAGTAGCCACATCTCTTCTCAGAGATAACTACCACCATTTGAGCAAGTGTTTTAGTTCTGCAGTTTTACAGTTTCATCCTATTTCATTATTTAATAGAATATATTGTTCAATGGATAATTGTGTTATTCTTCATATCTCTATGTTTATTGTATTCATTTTGTTAATCAGTTTGTTCCACTCCTAAATCCGAATCAGTGGTATCAGAGCGGTCTGCTCTTCATTTATTTTTCTTCGTGCATGTCCCCGACAAGATTTGGATACAAGAAGTTGGGACTCGAACCAATCGAGCCATTACAAGATTGGTCACGTTGACCCTGACAAAAACCCATGGAGGACAAAAAGAAATATGATGGGGCAGGAGATCCTATTAAAATTTTGCTCAAGGAATCCCTCGCGTGACAAAGGAATGAAATGATGGAAAACTTTGCGCAGATCCTTCGACGACTGCCCACAAGAGAAGCATCTTCATCAAGTGGCCATGCAACCCCCTTCAAGGTACTAAATTTTGATATGACCTCCCTCTCCAAACTTACGTACCACTAGTCCTTATGAAATTGTGAGTCTGAGAGTGACAAATGAGCTCTAAAGCCCTCTATTTATACTGCTCTATCTCACTTGACTGGGATGAATTCTCTTTCTGGAGGCTAATAATTCAATATTAAATATTCTATTGAATCGACTTGTCTTCTAGGGTTAGTATACAACATTTTAGGGTTTCTCTTACTTCCCAGAATATTCTAGTCTTGTCAAAGGTTACACATCAAGGTTGATACCTCCCGAAACTACCATAATATCAACAATGGCCCACTTGGGCCTCGACTCATCTGCATCGACATGCACTAACTCTACATCTAAATGTACCGACTTTGTATCTGTATCATCTGAATCCTCTAAATTAGAACTCTCATTTGAAGAAGATTCAACATGTGCATGTTCATCATCTATGACATGTGGAAGAACAAAAGTGTTTACATGCGGCTGATGAGGTACATGCGATATTTTCACCATAGTGATGTTCAGGGGGGGTGTTGGAGTTACTTCACACACACCTAGGATTTCTTTTTCCTAAGTTTATTCCTTTTTTATTAGTCATAATTAGTCATTATCCAATATCCTATATTTTAGGGGAGAATATTCCACCTGGATAATATTCTCTTTCAGTTGACACTTTAGTTTGACTAGTTGAATTGAGTTTAGATGTTGCATTGGTTTTATCACCATGCAACATTGGGATCATCACCATGATAATTCGAACTTGCCTTGGGATCATCACAAAACTAGTGCATTAGCCTTGATTCCCTGAGTTAACTCCTCACTACTCTATGTTCAGTCAGTTAACTAAAGACTAGTTGACTAGTAAACTCAATTAGGTGGCAGTTCACTCCCGTAACTGCCTGAGAGACTAGACTAGGTGGCATTTCACTCCTATAATTGCTGGTTGTGTCCATATCACTCTAGACCACCACTATGGCCCATTGGTTCACCTCCAGTGCACACTCATTGAGATATACTGAGTATATCATGTGTAAACTATTCATTATTGACAACGGTTAATGAGAATTCTTCTATTCTTTCTCTCCTTCTTCTTATTTCTCCAATTCTCTCTGCAAACGTGTGTATTATTGTTAGCTAGATCTATTCTGTGCAGTTTCCACACATTTACAGTCCCCCATAAGAATAGGAGGACCTTTTCATGCATCCAATGAAGAGTAGACTTCTTTTGTGGATGCCATGTACTGGTGTGATGCACCTAAATCTACGATCTAAGCATCGAGAGAGGAGTTGATGGTAATCAAAGCATGGCTAGAATTTACTTTCTTGGGATTTTGATTTTATGGCTTTTTCTTCTTGGCACCCTCAGGGATGTGATCTCCACAATTGTTTTTTTGAAGTATTTGGGCAATTTCATCTATTTGTTTCTGCATACATGCAGATTCTGGATGGAATCCTTTATGGTAGTAATGGAATTTGTCCCCTTTTCTTCCCTTTCCACCTTTGGATCTGGAGGCATCGTTGAAGGGTTTTGAGTACCATCCCTTCTTTGGATTTGCATGTGCTTTCCTTTTTTCTTTGTCTTTGCATTTTTAATTTTGATGGCCACTACCATCATGCACAGTAAGTTCATGTGCCTTTGGGCTTTTGATTTTTCCCATGTTGATAAGATTGCTCTTCTCTTATGTCAAAGATTCAATAAAGACCTCAAGAGAGGGCATCCTCCAGGTGGCTCCAGAGGTGAGCCTAATTGAACGAAATGTGGATACAAACACTGAGTATTCCACACCAAGTTTGGAGAGAATGGTGAGAAGGATTTGTTTCTCCTCCTTAGATTTATCAACCCCGCAAGCCTTGAGTTGCGATAACAAATCCTTATATTTCGTAAAGAAATGTTGGAGATTGTCGAAGGTTTTTGGATCCAATGTGAGCAATTCCATGTTGCGCATATGTCCCCTCATCTCATCCTATTTTCCAAAAATCCCTTCCATGGTGGTCCAGGCTTCATTGGGGGTTTTATAGGAGGATATGTGAAAGAGGAGTTCATGAGAAATGAGACTGCAAATAGTTCCAAACGCTTCATCCATTCAATTCAGATACTTGAATTTTTCTATGGATAATGTGGGTTCGATCTCTGTGTCCATGGTTAGCCTATATAATCCTCTATCTCAAATATGCACTATCATCTCTTTCCATGCAAAGAAATTGTAAGGTGTAAGAATGAATTCTTTTGGAAATTCCATTTTTTCGTTGTCTTCAATCTTCGGTACCTGCAAAAATAATATGGTGTGTCTTTTCCCTAGCAGTTCATCCGCTCTGATACCATGTAAATGTGTTGAACCTACATAGAATATATCTATATAGCAAATGATATACACAATTTGTAGAGAAAATATGAGAAAAGAGAAGCAGAAGAGAAAGAATGGAAGGATTTTCATTAACCAAATGAATGAATGATAATTTACACATGATATGCTCTGTATAACTCAACTAATGCACATTGGAGGAGAATCCAATGCGCCACAGTGGTGGTCTAGAGTGATCTGGACACACACCGACAGTTACGGGAGTAAACTACCATCTAGTCTAGTCTCTCAGGCAGTACAGGAGTAACTTGCCATGTAGTCTAGTCTCTCAGGCAGTACAGGAGTAACTTGCCATCTAGTCTAGCCTCTCAGACACTCAAATGAATTGTCACGCCCCTTCACGAATTCATTCTCCCAAACCATCATGCCCCTTGAGACCGACATGCCCAACCTTGGTGCACCCCTCACTCCAACGTTCCCTAATCTCTTGGTTGCCTCATCCTTGGGCAATCCCCTTGGCATCTTCGCATGCCCATGGCATCCACCTGCCCAACTTGGATTCCAAAGAAACCTAAAGTTTTGTCTCCTTGAGGACCTTGGTAAGGGTCTTTGCGCCCATCTAGACGAACACCTTACAAAAACCCCCAATTTAATTCACACATGAAATATCCTCCTATTCTTTTCAATAATCAAATCTTATCCAAGCTACACATACAAGACATTGAAAGAACATTAGAATGTGGTTTGATAATGTGAATGTGACAATGAATCACCTTTACGTCAACCCCAATAAACACCCCGCGCTTGCTCAATGGACCAAAGTTTTGGGAAGAAAGATGCATCAGGGATACACAAATATATAAACTACATTTGAATGATATTTGTGAGGAGATTCAACTAGTTGGAGAAGTGGGTCCTTTTATACCCTAAAATGTGTATATGACATCTATAATTTAAATCTAAAGGCTCGCTCTGGAATTTAGACCTGAATAAAGTAGAATGAGTTATGCAAAACGTCTAAAACTAAAACACATTTAGACCCTTTAAGGTAGACAATGAGCTAGTTTTAATATCACCAAATGTTGTAGTTTTCAATCCAATTTTTTTGATATTAATGAATATAGTTAATAGAACCAATTGTAAAAGCAAAATAAACCAATCCTAAAACAACATTATTATGGTTTTGTGTATGAATGATTTGAATATTTGGAGGGCTTATAGTCTAAGTCCAGATGTATGAATCATAAAGCCATATTTTTATTAAATGTAAGAGGGAACATGGCAAATATTTGATTTATGGAATCAAGCTTAATCAAAATTACTTCCTCAACAAGACACCTTGTAAAAAGATAGTAGGAAGAGATTTAAGGTCCGAAAGGACATGTCCTAACATTAGCCTCATTGCATGTAATGGTTCATATGAATAAAATCCTTCTTCTCCGACTCTCTCTTATATTTTTGTGGCATATTTTATTCATGTGTTTTGTCAAGTTCCTTTTATGAATTTTATGACACATTTACTTTCCTCATATCTTGCATTTAAAACCTTCCAGATCTCATCACTCAAGATTCAAATCAACGAAGTGGCACTAAATCTAGAAAGAAAAAATGTAAAGGAAAAAAATACCATAGGACTGAATTAGCAAGGCCTTGGGTGAATGAATTAGTTTTTAGTGCAAATAAAGCATCATAAACTCATCAAAATTCAAGTCCAAATGAAGGAATACAATGACATCTAAATGAAAGAAATGGAAAAGATATCATTTAGAATGAAGATTGCAACAATGTGAATTATGGCGAAGATTGCAATATGCATTATTATACATAAAAAATTTAATAATATATACATATAACCAAGCATCAAGAGCACATCCTAAGTTTAAGATGGATGCCCCTATATTTATAATATAAACTACTTATGTATATGCAAAATCTAAACAAGGCCATGAATACCATATCATCAATGCCTTTCAAATAAACCTAGAAAGACATTTTCCAAATGCACTGTGAAGCTAGAATGGTATAAACAGATACTTAAACATGTCTCTACAGAGAAACTCCTTAGCACTTACATAATGTATGAAGGTAACTCACATTACATACCATGAAGGGTTTGAAATTAGTTTTAGCAATGGAATGAATAATTTTTCATAAAAGGGAAATGACATGTGTTTTTTTTCAATCACCACCATGACTCGCACCCATATGAAATCCTTAATGACGACCTTAATACAACCTAGCTACCCATACTTCAAAGCAATCCTTACCTCCATAGAAAATATAAATTAATGTTCAACTCTCACCATAAGTGATGCTTAAGCGTACACTCATAATTGTTGATAACAAAACAACATAATAAAAATTTTCAAATTTACTATTTTCAATTTTATTCTCTATGACAAATTAATTTGCACACAAAAGAATTAAAATATAATTCTATAGTTATGAAATTTGAAATTTAAAAATAGGAAGAATAATAAATATTTTAAATTATTATAATAAATAAATATTTATAAGTAAGACTTCCCCAACTTTATAAAATTTTCGTATGATTCACGACCAAAGGCTTCTTCTAAACGAAGAGAATACTCCCTCTATTAACAAAGACTAATGTGAATTATTAAAAAAAAAATATCTTCGTCTCTTTGAATAAGAGTTTTTTTAAATTACAATAAAATCAATTATATGAATCTATTATTATGTCGAAAGGTGTATACGGATTGGTAATGAGCACGATTAATGACTTTTTAGACTAACAATTGAAGATGCTGGCATATTCTTAGTCGTCCTCCCAAATCAATGAATGTGATTTACTCTTCATAACTTCCTTGTATTTTTGAACCTGTTTACTTTTTAACATTTACCTAATCATATTAAGAAATTACTGTAGCACCATATAATTGCCACGTTTGAGTTTGGATTATTAACAAGCACTACTTCAATTTCCTCCTCAACTGTCCGTGCGTCTCAGCTATCTGCTCGTTTCATTTTCGAACATGGATATCTTTCGGCGTTCTCAACCTATACCTTTCAACATTCTCAGCCCCGAATTAACGGCTGTGCTAATCTATCTTCAATAACATGTCGATGTACCTATCTTCAATGAGGATAAATTACTTAAAAATGAAAACGTGGTTGAAGTAAGGACCAAAATAAGTGCTTAAGCATTGAAATGAAAAAGAACATAAAAATGAGCCAAATACTCTATTATTCAATATCAGAGCTCCCAAAATCTTAGATAAAGATGTTTCTCTTCGCTTTATATCAAGGACTACAAGGAAAAACATCCGATGAACATTACCGAAATTTTGGTCATATATAAAACTATCGATAATCTATATTAATAACTTCAACTTCAAACGATAAATCCAACAGACGCTCAGGTACACTGGTACCCAGAACCCCATTTATGACAGAAGAGCAAATTCTCACCAAATCAAATTATAAACGAGGCCATGCGGATCGATCGGATCACATTGATATCTTTGATCCTCTCTTCAACAAATCCACATTACTCCATATTCTGCCTCAACCTGCGTGCCCAGCAGTAGAAAATCCGAATCGAGCTTTGTATTTGAAGGAGACGAACAGGATAGGATCGGTCCTGCCCAAACCGGCCTACCAGTGGATTTTCTCATGTGTTGGAGACTGCTATGCTCCAGCTCTTCGAACGTATTACAGATCAACCCCCAAATACGCACGTTGCAGAAACAGGATTGAACCGATTAGAGAGCGACGATCGGGTGGATTCCATTCCGACAACGGTGTTCTCGTTCACGGGGCCGAGGGTGGGCAACGCGGCGTTCAAGGATCGGTGCGAGGGGCTGGGCGTCAAGTTTATGAGAGTGGTGAACGTGCACGACGGAGTGCCGAAGGTCCCCGGGATTCTGTTCAACGAAAAGTCGTGCGATTTTCTGAAGGAACACTACCTGGTTCCTCCTTTCTGGAGACAAGACGCGAACAAAGGAATGATTCAGAACTCCGAGGGGTTGTAGGAGCATCACTGATTATTGTTGATTATGAAGTCTCTTTTATATGGGGATTGGGAAGGGTTACAAACAATCAAGTTGAAGCTCTTGTTTTATTTTAAGGTTTTTTTTATTGTTAATGAGAGAGAACACATATGAGATTAACTGTTATTGGAGATTTGGAATTGGTCATCAAATCTATGTGCAATTTTTTTTATAAAACCAAGAGTGATTTGTCAAAAATATTCCACAGAGTAATCAAAAAAGTGGCAAGGTTTGAGAATATATGGTTGTTTCACTTGCTTAGAACATATAAATGGCAAGTGGAAAAACTCGCTGATGATACAAGTAGACTTAAATATGGCTCCTTTAGAGACAAAAATGGATTGTCAAGGTTCCCAATCCCTTAATCATATATCCATGTGTAGTTTAAGAGTTAATCATCAAATCTATGTGCAATTTTTTTTATAAAAACAAGAGTGATTTGTCAAAAATATTCCACAGAGTAATCAAAGAAGTGGCAAGGTTTGAGAATATATGGTTCTTTCACTTGCTTAGAACATATAAATGGTAAGTGGAAAAACTCGCTGATGATACAAGTAAACTTAAATATGGCTCCTTTAGAGACAAAAATGGATTGTCAAGGTTCCCAATCCCTTAATCATATATCCATGTGTAGTTTAAGAGTTAAGAGATGGGGTATTATGTTAATTTCCCCCCTCTAACTATAGGGTAATATGTTTAAGGAATATTATTTGCATGTCGAACACATGTCATGTCAAATCTCATGTCAAGATACATGGCAAGTCAAATCTCATGCCAAGATACATCAAGCTTAAGTGTTGGGTGTATGTGTCGAAGCTCTTTAGTACATGTAGCATTCAATGAGGCGATTTAATCAACAACCTCATCTCATAATCCGCAACACATGTGAGATCATGGTTATGGTTTGTGGTGAATTGGTGTTTTCTGCTCTCCAAAGTTTCATCCATCAGATGCAATTTGGAATTTTCTTGACTCAGAGCTTCCTCTTTTGCTTTTGTGTTGGGCTCTGCGTAAGAGTGATACACCCTTCTTTTGGTTACAGTGAGCTCAAAACTGATGATAATTTGTTAATTTAGGGAGAGGAAGGAGGAAAAATTGATCATCTTTTAGATTTGAGCCTGAAATCACCAATAGCTCATAGACATGCGGGTCGCTACCCAATTTGTGCACTAGTATAAATTAAGTGGGTTATTAGATTTCGGGAAGTGTATATACCAGGAAACGAAGCAATAATCTCCTTTGTTGTTGACTAAGTGAAAATACTACGAAATGGATTCGAGCCAACAAATGGACGTAAGACTCAATACCTACAAATTTACAATTTGGTAATTAACAAAGGTTTATCAAACATTGTAAATTATTACAAATATAAAGGTTGAGTGAGACAAAATGGAATGAGAATAAAAAATTCAAAAAACACAAATTCAATTGAAGAAAAATGGATAGTGGTGGGCGCAAGGGTGCAAGCTAATGATGGTTTCTCATGACACATTAGTGGCAATGCAAACATGGAAAAACAACAATATGTTAACTTGGATGGATTATTCAAGGTACTTTTACAATGAATTGGAATATGGTGTAAAAATATGAAATGTAGGAAATTGAATTAGTTTTTTGAATATATAATTTTTATTTATATAATTTGTGTACAAGTATGTGAAATTTGAATTTTTCTAATAGTGGTATGTTATTTTTCAAGAAAAATATAATCCATATGTTTTTGTGAGTGCATGTGTTGAGTACCTTAACGATGGAATTTCCTTAAAAAAATTGCAGAATTGTAGAGAACATGAAAGTCATTATATCTCTAAAATTACAAGGCCTTGCATTAGTGCAGGGTACAAGGGTCTTAACACTGTGTAACATTTTTTTTTTTTTTAGATTGTAGATCAGTTTGTTCTAGTACACCATATAACTTATTTTAAAAAGGATTAAGTTGGTAAAATGTTAAATGAAATAACTTAAGCACTTAATAAAGTCACTTGTGTGTTTTTGACGCAGCACCCCCTACCTCAGTAGGTTCTGCGCGACCTCTCGGTCTTATGATCGTTTCAAATCTTCCCCTAAGTTAGATTGACACTTTAGTTTCCCCACAGGGAATAACACACACACAAGGTGTATTCCACAACTGACCAACAAATATGATCGGGGTTTTTCTTTTCCTTTCGGGATTTCAGAATTCATGATTTCGTGAATCTTGTTGTCGAGCCCCTTATCTCTTCAACCTCCGAAACCTGAAACATCAACGAGAGTTGACTTATTCAATGCATCGAACACAGGCCTCTTGTTGCCACTTATTTCGGCTTTTTGGGACTGAAGTGAACGACCAACACTCGTTCCTCTTTCCTTATGATTTCTCGGTTTCTGAAATTTCCCCACTTTGGTAAGATTGAAGGTCTTTCGGGATTTTCCCCGAAGCTTGACCACCACTTTGACTTCCGTCGCACGTACCCTTTGACAAATGCTTAGGAGCGACCTTTCGGATTTTTCCTTTTCGCGATTTCAGGAGTTGTGTGACCATGCAACTCTATCTCTCGACTCCCGAAACCCTGAAACCCGAAGCGTCGAAATCCCAAAATTCCACACCAAAGTCCTGTCACGCTTCACGACTTCGAGATTTTCACTACACTGTGTCCCAGCTCCTTGTCATTAGGATTCTCGGTATGTCGAACCCCAAAATACCGAAATGCCGATGTTTCACTTCAAAGGCAGGTTGCATTTCACGACTTCAGGATTTTCAATGCTAAGGTCTCAGTTCCTTGTCATCAGGATTCCCGGTATGCCGAACCTCGAAATACCGAAATGTAGATGTTTCACTTCAAAGGGGATCAACGGTTGTGAACCTCCCCTGATCCAATGGCTGATGCGATTTCGCCTACTGGGAGTTTGCGATGCAGTGACTCCAAAATCACTTGCCACTCCAAACTCTGAAACCTGAAATATCAGATTTCAAGTGCAAGATCAACGACTCCTGATGCTTCTCATCTAACGGTCATTACTCTTCCTGAGCTTTCTGAATGCTGAAAGGCACCTAGCCTTAACTTTCTCACAGATCTGCGGGATCCAACGGTCAACATGATTTCGCGAGTTCTCCTCGGAGAATTCTGACCACCTGATTCACTCCTCAATGACTTTTGCGAGACAAATCGATGTTCTCCCTCCTGAACTTGTCTTTTATGAGATGCTTTCGACTTTCATCTCCCTTTGAACACTTCAAAGGTACTATCTCTCCTGAGATTTAACTTGTGGACTTAAGTCTCCAAGAGAGATTCTGCTCACACTCCTTGTGGCAATCTTTCAAATAACCTCTGGTTATTTGGGTCCTCGACTCTGTGCACTCTTTGCAACAACAGTCCTCCCACCTTCACCTTAGTTGATAACTTCTATGGCTTCAACTAGCTGGCGCACGCCTTGCACGGCTTCTGTGCTTCACCTGCACTTCTGTGGGAAATGAGAACAATAGTATCTCTCCTAAGCTTTCTGAGATAAAACTCAGACTCTTGTCAACGCACACCTTGCGGACGTTTAACTGCACTCCTTGTAGGAACTCTCAGGATGAGAAACAATTGAAACTCATTCTTCTCCTCTCTCAGACTTCATATACTTAACATGAAATCAC
>JASDQU011439865.1:9203-23101 GCA_032191745.1 Picea mariana | reverse complement strand
ATCATAACTTGATCTTAAAAATCATTAGAAAGTCATTTTAAAGAAATAGGACTTTATATATATCATAACTTGATCTTAAAAATCATTAGAAAGTCATTTAAAAAAAATAGGACTTTAAAAACTTTATTTATTTAAAAAGATATCATAACTTGATCTTTAAAATCATTAGAAAGTCCCCCCGGATGGGGTGATAGTGCGGTCTACGTGGCAGCCGATGGAGGAGGGTGACGGTCCACAGGATGTGGGGGCACGTGAAAGGCTCGTGCCTCCCTCCGGCGTTTAATTGCACCGTAAATTCGATACGAATGGGTTTTAATGCACCCATTAACACAGTTGCTCCTCCGTTTTGGCTTCATAGCAAGCAGTTGATTATAATGTGGTTTGTTTTTTGCAGTTGGTTGCTAGCAGAGCTTGCTCTGCAGTGGCATTGGCATAAGCTCGGCTCTGTATCCTCCTCCTCTTTCTTCTCCCGCAGTGTGCACTGTATCACTTCTGCCTACAGTCTTTGTTGGACCATGACGCGTCCACGGGGGAGGCCAAGGCGAGGCTCGCCCTGGAAGCCTCAGCGTCCCTCCATCTCCCACTCTGAATCGTCCTCTTTGAGCTCCTCCTCTCGCAGTCAGTCTGGCCATCTCTCAATTACCTCTCGTCGCATGGTGCATGAGAAATCCAATTCGAGGGCGTTGGTGCCCCGAACTGTCAGTCCCCCCCCTCGCCGCCCTTGCGACCCTCCGGTGCCTCCCTTTTCCCCTAAGCCCAACCCTCCACAGACCTCTCGAGGGGCTGGGCCTCTCCCCCGGGACTCTTTCACCTCTGCGCAACTTTGGGATAGCCTAGCGGCTCTTTATGATCTGGTCTTTGGTATTCGCCAAGGCGTGGAAGACCTCAACTTCCGTCTCCAGGAAACGGACGTCAAGGTTGACCTCTTCCTTAGGACCCTCACCTCCATGCAGGACTCCCTTACCTCTAAAAAGACTGAGGACTCTCCAATGCAGGAATCGAACGTGCCAGAGGAAACAACTGCAGATGCAAAGAAGGAAGAAGATACGGGCGCAAACTCAGGCAGCAATGTTGATCACACAGCGGATGACGGGGAGGGCGACAAGAATTGGGTCGACCAGATTACTTACATAGAGGAGGAGCCCTGGACAAGAGACCTCCAGCCCATGTGGCCCAATTACTCTCCGGGTGTCTAGCATGTCAGTTATGTCGTAGGGTGTCAGGTGTATTTCTGTCAACTCCCTTCCAGTTTTGGCGGAGTATATAGGAATAACTCTTATGTTTTCAATAGACAATAGTAACACTGAACAGTTTGGTGATTCTGGGAAGATGGATTGGTTTCCCCTCTGTTGGGGCAGTCCTGTTCTCTTCAGTTCGAACATCTTGTATTTTGCTATGACATTTTGCTTCTGAGAAGCACTTAATATATTTTACTTACTTACAAAAAAAAAAAAATCATTAGAAAATCATTTAAAAAAAATATGACTTTATATTTATCATAACTTGATATTAAAAAATTAAGACTTTATATTTATCATAACTTGATCTTAAAAATCATTAGAAAGTCATTTAAAAAAAATAGGACTTTATATTTATCATAACTTGATCTTAAAAATCATTAGAAAGTCATTTTAAAAACATAGGACTTTATATTTATCATAACTTGATCTTAAAAAAATAGGACTTTATATTTATCATAACTTGATCTTAAAAAAATAAGACTTTATATTTATCATAACTTGATATTAAAAATCATTCTAAAAAAATAGGACTTAAAAAACTTTATATTTATTATAACTTGATCTTAATCATTAGAAAATCATTTTTAAAAAATAGGACTTTAAAAACTTTATATTTAAAAAAATACATGAATAAAATAATATATCTTTAACCTTTTTAAATAAATAAAATTTTTAAATATTTAAAAAGATACATGAATAAAATAATATATCTTTAACCTTTTTAAAAACTTTATATTTAAAAAGATACATGAATAATATATCTTTAACCTTTTTAAATAAATAAAGTTTTTAAATATTTAAAAAGATACATAATAAAATAATATATATTTTTTAATCATATATTTTTAACTTTTTTGAATAAATAAAGTTTTTAAATATTTAGAAACATACCTAAACAAAATAATATATCTTTAACTTTTTTAAATAAATAAAGTTTTTAAATATTAAAAAGATACATGAATAAAATAATATCTTTAACCTTTTTAAAAACTTTATATTTAAAAAAATACATGAATAAAATAATATGTCTTTAACCTTTTTAAAAGTTTTTAAATATTTAAAAAGATACATGAATAAAATAATATATCTTTAACCTTTTTAAATAAATAAAGTTTTTAAATATTTAAAAAGATACATGATTAAAATAATATATTTTTAACCTTTTTAAATAAATAAAATTTTAAATATTTAAAAAGATACATGAATAAAATAAAATATCTTTAACCTTTTTAAATAAATAAAGTTTTTAAATATTTAAAATAACAATATATTTTTAAATATTTAAAATAACAATATATTTTTAAATATTTAAAATAACAATATAATTTTAATCTTTTTAAAGAAATTAAATTTTTAAATATTTAAAAAAATACATAAATAAAATAATATATATTTTAATAATATATCTTTAACCTTTTTAAATAAATAAAGTTTTTAAATATTTAAAAAGATACAAAAATAAAATAATATATCTATAACCTTTTTAAATAAATAAAGTTTTTAAATATTTAAAATGATACATGAATAAAATAATATATCTTTAATCTTTTTAAATAAATAATTTTTTTTAATGTATTTTTGCCTTTTTAAATAAATAATTTTTTATATATTTAAAAAAATACATTAAAAATATACATGAATAAAATAATATATCTTTAACCTTTTTAAATAAATAAAGTTTTTAAATGTTTAAAATGAACATGAATAAAATAATATATCTTTAACCTTTTTAAATAAATAAAATTTTTAAATATTTAAAAAAATTCATGAATAAAATAATATATCTTTAACCTTTTTAAATAAATAAAGTTTTTATGTATTTTTACTTTTTTAAATAAATAAAGTTTTATATATTTAAAAAAATACATTAAAAAAATACATGAATAAAATAATATATATTTAATCTTTTTAAATAAATAAAGTTTTTAAATATTTAAAAAAGTACACGAATAAAATAATATATCTTTAACCTTCTTAAATAAATAAAGTTTTTATAATTTTATATTTGAATAAAATAATATATCTTTAACCTTTTTGAATAAATAATTTTTTTATAATTTTATATTTAAAAAGTTACATGAATAAAATAATATATCTTTAACCTTTTTAAATAAATAAAATTTTTATAATTTTATATTTAAAAAGTTATATGAATAAAATAATATATCTTTAACCTTTTTAAATAAATAAAGTTTTTAAATATTTAAAAAGGTACATGAATAAAATAATATATCTTTAACCCTTTTAAATAAATAAAGTTTTTATATATTAAAAAAATATATTAAAAAAATACATGAATAAAATAATATATATTTAACCTTTTTAAATAAATAATTTTTTTATAACTTTATATCTGAAAAGATAGATGAATAAAATAATATATCTTTAATCTTTTTAAATAAATAAAGTTTTTAAATATTTAAAAAAGGTACATGAATAAAACAATATATCTTTAATCTTTTTAAATAAATAAAGTGGTCTGATAAAGAGTTAGAGGAAAAAACAAATTAGGGTATTATAAAGATGTTATCAACCCTAATCTAGAAGATCAAAATTATCTATATGTTTTGTTAAGTGTAAAGAAAAAAATAAGCATTGCTAAGATAAGAACAGATTCTCACAAGCTCCAAAGTGAAACTTGGCGTTGGTCAATTCAAAATATTAGATCTCATATTAGATCTCATTTTCAAAATATTGATCACACTACTTGATCACACTACCAACCTTCCTAACCTCTTAACTCAACAAAAGTATGATGATCTTGGAAAGCTTCTCTTAATGCTTTTCTAGCACAGAAACAAAAATCTAAAGAATCACAAGTAATCACTTACCCTCTTAAAGTTCATAGACCAATTAGGTCTTAGTGAACGTTAATCATCATCATTATTATCATCATCATATATTTAAAAAAATATATTAAAAATATACATAAATAAAATAATATATCTTTAACTTTTTTAAATAAATAAAGTTTTTAAATATTTAAAAAAGTACATGAATAAAATAATATATCTTTAACTTTTTTAAATAAATAATTTTTTTATATATTTAGAAAAAATATTTGAATAAAATAATATATCTTTAACCTTTTTAAATAAATAAAGTTTTTAAATATTTAAAAAGATACATGAATAAAATAATATATTTTAGTCTTTTTAAAGAAACAAAGTTTTTAAATATTTAAAAAGATATATGAATAAAATAATATATTTTTAACCTTTTTAAAAAATAAAATCATTTCTTCCATATCTTTTGAAAACTTTATATATTTAAAAAGATACTTAATAAAATAATAAATCTTTGACCTTTAAGTAAATAAAGTTTATATACTTAAAAAGATATATGAATAAAATAATATATCTTTAACTTTTTTAAATAAATAAAGTTTTTAAATATTTAAAAAAATACATGAATAAAATAATATATCTTTAACCTTTATAAATAAATAAAGTTTTTATATATTTAAAAAGATACATGAATAAAATAATATATCTTTAACCTTTTTAAATAAATAAAGCTTTTAAATATTTAAAAAAATACATGAATAAAATAATATATCTTTAACCTTTTTAAATAAATAAAGTTTTAAATATTTAAAAAGATACATTAATAAAACAATATATTTTTAACCTTTTTAAAAAATAAAATCCATACCTCTTCCATACCTTTTGAAAATTTTATATATTTAAAAAGATACAAATATAAAATAATATATTTTTAACCTTTTTAAATAAATAAAGTTTTTAAATATTTAAAAAAATACATGAATAAATTAATATATCCTTAACCTTTTTAAATAAATAAAGTTTTTAAATATTTAAAAAGATACATAAATAAAATAATATGTCTTTAACTTTTTTAAATAAATAAAAACCTCTCTTCCATACCTTTTGAAAACTTTATATATTTAAAAAGATATATGAATAAAATAATATATCTTTAATCTTTTTAAATAAATAAAGTTTTTAAATATTTAAAAAGATACATGAATAAAATAATATAGCTTTAATCTTTTTAAATAAATAAAATCTTCTCTTCCATACCTTTTTTAAATATTTAAAAAGATAGACGAATAAAATAATGTATCTTTAACCTTTTTAAATAAATAAAATCCTCTCTTCCATACCTTTTAAAAACTTTATATATTTGAAAAGATACATGAATAAAATAATATCTTTATCTTTAACCTTTTTAAATAAATAAAGTTTTTAAATATTTACAAAAATACATAAATAAAATAATATATCTTTAACCTTTTTAAATATTTAAAATCCTTTCTTCCATATCTTTTGATACTTTGAATTGACCAGATATTATGTAATGGATACATATATATCTTTTTAATATATTTAAAAAGATACATAAATAAAATAATATATCTTTAATTTTTTTAAATAAATAAAATTCTTTTTTCCACTAAAAGATATATATATATATATATATAATATATTTAAAAAGATACATAAATAAAATAATATATCTTTAATTTTTTTAAATAATAAAATCTTTTCTTTCATATTTTTTAGACTTTGAATTGAATTGACCAGATATTATCTAAAAGACAGAAGATATACAAATGAAAAATGTTAATGAAATTACTTTTTAAATAAAAAAAATCTTTTCTTCCATACCTTTTGAGACTTTGAATTGACCAGATATTATCTAAAAGATACATATATATCTTTTTAATATATTTAAAAAGATACATGAATAAAATAATATATCTTTAAATTTTTTAAATAAATAAAATCCTTTCTTCCATATTTTTTGAGACTTTGAATTGACTAGATATTATCTAAAAGATAGAAGATATACACATGAAAAATGTTAATGAAATTACTTTTACAATGGTATGGTAAGATGAGAATGCTCTACTTTTGAACGAGAGGATGCAAAATTGATGTAGGATTTTAAAATTTTGACGATGTTAATATTGGTGCTAAAAAATGATATTTTTGGAGCATTAGAAAATCCTATATTTGTAAAATTGATGCACTCATATTATGTAAAAGATAGAAGATATACAAATGAAAAATGTTAATGAAATTGCTTTTACAATGGTACTGTAAGATGAGAATGTTATGCTTTTGAACCAAGGATGGAAAATTGATGTAGGATTTTAAAATTTTGACGATGTTAATATTGGTGCTAAAAAATGATATTTCTGGAGCATTAGAAAATCCTATATTTGTAAAATTGATGCACTGTAAATCAAAAAAATAAATTTGGGACAAACTGAAGATCATTAATGAAGGAGATGGAAAGTTCAAGCAAGATAAACTTTAAACACTCAGATCACAGTTTGAAAATCCAAAAATGAAGGAAGACGAAAATATAACAGAAGGGATTATGTAAAATATAGAAGATCAACAAATGAAAATTTTTAATAAAATCACTTTTACAATGGTACTGCAAGATGGGAATGAAGAGAATGCTTTTCTTTTGAACCAGAGGATGAAAAATTGATGTAGGATTTTAAAATTTTGACAATGTTAATATTGGTGCTAAAAAATGATATTCTTGGAGCATTAGAAAATCCTATATTTGTAAAAGTGTTGCATTGTAAATCAACAAAATAAATTTGAGACAAAATGAAGGTCATCTATGAAGGAGATGGAAAGTTCAAACAACCTAAAATTCAAACACTCAGAGCACAGTTTGAAAATCCAAAAATGAAGGAAGACAAAAATATAGTAGAATATCTACAAAGAGTAGATGAAGTTTTCAATTCAATCAAAGAATTAGGAGAAAACATAGAAGACAAATTCATTGTTCATAAAGTGATTATAACATTGACTATAAGATATGATGCCAAGGTTTCTACCCTAGAAGATAGAGAAAACCTAGACAAGCTCACAATGGATGAACTCCATGGGATTCCCATAGCCTCTGAGATGAGACTAAGGAAAGAAAATCCATCTAAGGGGAAAAATATTTCAAGGCATCAAAAGAAAATAAGAATCAAGAGAAGCTATCTAATGAATATTAGTCAGAAATATCTGATGAAGAGGTTGCAAACTTCATGAAGAAACTCAAGAAAGGGTCAGGAAAATACAAAGCAAAGTTACCTTTCAAATCCTTCAACTGTGGAAAAATAGGACACTTTTCTAACAAATATCCCTATCCCAAACAAGAGGATAATGATCATGAAGAAGATTACAACCAAAAAAAGGATAAATCCCAATACAAAAATGAATTCTACAATAAAAAGACCTTTTACACCAAAGAGGACGACAATTCATCTGAAGAAAGTCAAGATGAAGAGTCAGAACATCTATTTATGGGTACACAAACCCAACATAATTCTTCTAAAAATGCTTTTGAGATTGAGGAAAACTCTGAGGTTGAATGAGAGGTAGACCTAGAAGAAAAACTAATTAGTGTTTTAGATGAACTTAGAAAGTATAAAAAGAAGAACAAGTTGCTGAGGGGACAATTTCTAGAATTTGAAGAAGCACAACAATTAAGAGAAAACGAAGTTTAAAAAACAATAAAAAAATCAGAGAAAAACATCATTAACCTGAAGACTCAACTTTAAGAAGCCAAGAGAAATGAAGAAGTCTTGAATAAACAACTCAATGAAAAATAGAAAGATTGTAGGAAGCTAGAGAATGAAATTATTCAACTAAAGAGGGAAATTGAAAAAGGAAACAACCTATCAAGATTTGAGAAAAGTTCAAAAGTCTTGAATGACATTCTTAATAGTCAAATATCAGCAAACGATAAGAAATTATTGGGATGTGATCAAGATTAAACCTATGCAAAATAGAAGACTAACAAAAAAACCAATCAATTATGAAGATGCTCTTAGAAGCCCCTTCAAAAGGGAAGATAACAAGGGGAATATTGTACCATTAAATATTGTTCCTAATAAACATAAATCAACACCCCCTACAAAAGAAGACAAAAAGAATAGAGTGACCAGAATGACTCCCCCTGATAGATATCAACATATCTTCCTTGTATATTTCTACTCTTGCAATAATTTTGGACATAAAGCAGTACATTGTAAAGCCTATAGAAATACAATCCTAAAAAATTCCAAATATATAAGAACAACAAGAATAATGCAGAGAAAATAAAACATAATTCATTCTCTCCTTTACAATATTACAATGTTGAATGTCACAAGTCCACCAATTATGCTCATAAAGCTAGTAAATGTGGATTTCCAATGCAATCCTTGAAGACAATTGTTCTCAACAATAAATATAAAAGGATATGGAAAGAAAAACAAGTGGAAACAAAATGTAAAGTAGCATTGTATGCTAAGAACAAAATGTTTCAATGGAATATTGACAATGGATTCTCTAAGCATATGACAGGAGATACAAGAAAATTTCTCAATCTGACAAAGAAGGAAAAATGAAGTGTCACATTTGAAGATAATGAATCTGCCAAAATACTTAGAAAATGAACAATCACTTTGGGAAACAAGAAAAATAAAGAAGAAAATGTGCTACTAGTTGAAAATATGAAGCCTAATATTCTAAGTGTAAGTCAAACTTGTGATCAAGGACATATACTCATTTTTTACTCCAGAAATGAGAAATCATGAAGGAAGGATCATGAAAATTAGTAGCTATTGCACCAATAACCTCAAGTAATGTATATATTTTAGATATTGAAAAAGAAGAAGAATGCTACATGATTCAAGTAGATCAAAGTTAGTTGTGGCACAAAATAATCGGACACTTAATCTTTGACAATCTGATCAAAACTAGTAGAAAGGAAGCAATAAAGGACATGCCAAAGGTTATAAAACCTTCAGACCCTGTTTGTAAGAATTTCCAACTTGGGAAGAAGACACGAGTCAAATTCAAGTCAAAAGAATACTCCACATCAAGATCTTTGGAGATTGTTAACACTGATCTCTGTGGAAATACTAGGACTAGAAGCATACAAGGGGACCATTACTTCATGTTTATTATGGATGACTATACAAGGATGACCCCAGTATATTTCCTCAAAGAAAAATCAGAAGCATTTGAAAATTTTAAGACATTCAAAGCTTATGTGGAGAATAAGAAAGATATCAAGATCAAATGCCTGAGATCAGACAATGAAGGGAATTTACCTCTAAATAATTCAATAAGTTTTTTCAAGATCATGGAATCAAGAGACAATTTTTAGCTCCAAGAAATCCTCAACAGAACAGAGTTGTTGAAAGGA
Organism: Picea mariana; assembly: GCA_032191745.1. Lineage (NCBI taxonomy): Eukaryota > Viridiplantae > Streptophyta > Pinopsida > Pinales > Pinaceae > Picea > Picea mariana. The sequence continues at coordinate 13,688 of JASDQU011439865.1, read as the reverse complement.
AAAACAAAACTATTCAAGAGGCTACAAGAACAATGTTGAATGAAGTGAAACTTCCATATATGTTTGGAGAGATGAAGTGTATACATGAGTTCACATACTCAACTGATCACGACTTAGAGTTAACGATGACAACACACCTTATGAGCTATGTTTTGGAAGACCAACATCAGTCAAACACTTCAGATTTTTTGGGAGAAAATGCTATATTAAGAGGGATGATGATAACCTAGGAAAATTTGATTCCAGATCAGATGAGGGGATATTTCTTGGTTACTCACCCAAAAAAAAGTCTTACAGATTCTATAATCTAATATTGCATAAAGTAGTGGACAGTTCAAATGTAAAAGTAGATTATTTGAAATTCAGAAAAATCAAATCTCAAGATAAATAAAAAAATTATGAGTGGAGAAGAACTAGTGATGATGATGTTGAAAAGTAAACAAGAAATGTGTGTTTAATTTATTTTTCCCTTAAATAAATTGGACAATAAATATTAATCTATTATCTCATAATTACTTGAAATAGTTAACTGAAATGGAAAATCAGTTAGCTATAGGAAGCTCGAGTTCAAAGGTTGACTGATGGGACATGGATGTCGAATTAATTGTAACGAAGTGACTTGAAGTTGTAACAGAGTTATAAGTGTAGTTATGTGAGTTGTGAAGAAGTTTAACTCAGTTAAGTGAGTTAAGCTCAGTTGTAATAGTTGTAACTGAACTTACACTAGTGAGAGTTCAGTGAATTAATTATTAATTAATTCACAATCAGTGATCTCACATGCAACTAAAGATTTACCACTATTAACTACATGCATGTTAGATCCAGTGGAGACCCAGTTGAGATAACAGATGAAAGGTACAGTTTGGCTATTAATTGTGATTTGAGTGAAGTGCACTCATGCAATCACACACACAGTGGATGTACCCATGTGAAATGCGTAGCCTAGGAAAGAGGAATTCAAATCATTTTGCAGGGCTTTCCATTGCAGGGATTGCACAGAGGAGGCAGGTTGTCTGGAGACAGAGAATTGGCACATGTATTTGTTGATTTTTGTATGACAGTGTGAGACGATTGTATTGTATTGAGAGCTCTTGGATTAGATTTTTGTATGAGATTGTTTCATTATCCATGATATACATAATATATGATAGTGTGGTTTTTAGCTTTATGATTTCCTGGTAAAACATCTGTGTTATGTGGGATTGATCTTTCTTCTTGATATTGCAATTGGCGATTGTGTTTTAAATTTTGCAAGAATATTTGTAGAAGTGATTTTGCATTTAACAGTGGCATATAATTGTTATATCAGTAGAATCTAGGCAATACATAATTTGTATTGAAATTTCCACATGGTATCAGAGAACAGGAAATTGCAGAAGAGAAGCAGAAGCTAAGTTTGTGACAAGATAGAATTTGAATTTACAAAAATATTTTCTTGGTGCTACAACTGATTCAAGATCGAAATGGATTTCAATGGCTTGAGGTTAGAGTATGCACTCGAGGGCAGCTTGAACTATATTTCTTGGAAGGACAGAATGGAATCAGTACTCAAAGACAATGGCTTGAAGGAATTCATTGACAAATATGTTCCTAAGATAGATGTTGTAGACACCGCAAATCTTGATGCATGGCAAAAGAAAGTGGCAAAGGCAAGGAAGATCTTGTTGGAGGGAGTACGAGACCACATTGTCTCAAACCTCCATGTGAAATCCACGCCATATACAATGTGGAAGGATTTGAAAGATATATTTCAAAACAACAACGACCATAGGAAATTGGTGCTCAAAGATAAACTCAGGAAGATCAATATGGAGAAGGGCGACTCCATCCCAAAATATCTCATGAAGTTTGTCCAATGTCGGGATGAGATGGGGAGTGTGGGAATAACAGTCGTTGATGATTATTTGGTGAGCTTGGTTCTCTTAGTACTTCCCACGAATTGGCATAGTTATCAAGACTCTGTCAATGGAAGGGAAAAATTGCCAGATTGGGAATGAATATGGTCGGATCTAGCGCAGGAGGATTTCAGGCGGAACACCAGAGATGGCTCTTCATCAGAAAATGATGATGAAGAGGATTGTGCTTTGGCTGCCATGGCAAGGAAAGGGAAGGGGAAGAAATCCCATTCAAAATCTAAGTCTAAATTCAAGAAGATGTATTTTTCCAAAGTGATGTGTTTTCACTGTCACGAACATGGGCATCTCACTACTAACTATCCGTAGAAGAAGAAGAACAAGAAGGTTGTTGGAACTGCAGCTGGTGAGGCCCTTGCCTCGCTATTTTAACTTTACTTCTCTTTGATCGCATGCATGGCCTCAAGTGCATTGGGATTGGTGTGGTATTTGGATAGTGGCGCTTCCTTCCACATGACGGGAGATAAGGACCTTTTCAGTGACTTGGAGGAGAAATATCTCAAAATACATATAGAGATGGGCGACGATGAATGATATAGTGAGAATGGAATTGGTACCATTACATTTCATAGGGAGTCAGGTAAACCATTTCAATTGAAAATTTTTATGCATGTTCCAGGTCTGAAGAAAAACCTGGTCTCAGTCACAATGCTGGAGGACAGAGTCTATGACGTTGTTTTCATCGATGGAAAATCTTTCCTATGACATAAAACAACGAGTCAATTCAATAAGATAGGGATTCGAGTTAAGAATCTCTACAAGCTGGAGGTAGATGGTTGCACTGCCATGATGGGGAAGGTAGAAAAAGTGGTGAGCCTGGATGAGGGTGAATTATGACACAAGTGATTGGGCCATCTTCATCATGGAGCCTTGAAAATCATGCAGCAAATATCTACTAGAATTCTAATGGGAACACTTTCTCAGTTATATCAGTGCAAGGGTTGCACCATGGGGAAGTATGTAAATTCCACCTTTCATGAAAAGGAGAACCGTTCTTCGGTGATCCTGGAGAGAGTTCACACAGACGTCTATGGACCATTCTCGATTGCTTCAATAGCAAAAAATAAGTATTATGATATTTTTGTTGATGAATTTTCTCGTAAATGATGGATATTCTTCATGCAGAAGAAGGATCAAACATTCTCAAAGTTCTGTGAGTTTAAAGCATTGGTGGAGAAAGAGTTGGGGAAGCAAGTGAAGGCTCTAAGGAGCGATAATGGTGGAGAATACATCTCTAACGAATTCAAAGAATTCTACAACAAAGAAGGAATTCGAAGAGAACTCATAGCACCTCATAACCTCCAACAAAATGGGGTCACGGAGAGGAAGAACAAAACGATCGTGGGTGCAGCATGAGCGATGTTGCATGATCAGGGCCTACCAATGCATTTGTGTGCAAAAGCATGCAATACTGTGGTTTACGTGCAAAATTGTTATCCTCATAGAGTACTTGGAAAGAGTACACCTGAAGAAGATTTCACTGGTAAGAATGTTGATGTTTCTCATTTTAAGATTTTTGGCTCATCTGTTTATGTGCATGTGACCAAGGATGCCAATAAGAAGCTGGAACCGACTATTGAAGTTGGGATATTTTTGGGGTACACAGAAACACCCCATAATTATCATGTGTATTTTCCTAACAATAAGATGATTGTTATGCGATGGGATATAAAATTCGATGAGGGGAAAGGCATGCAGTTGTCTCTTGAGAGGGAGCTAGACTTGCATGCAGAGGAGGAACTGTTGGTTCCCAAAGATGAGTCTCAATATGTGGATTAGCCACATGAGGAGGTTTATGGAGTGGTGGAAGCCACTCAAGCAGATCCAGCCATCAGAAATGGTAGAAAGTGCACCACGGAAGCTGATAGATTAAGGCTAGATGTTGCACAGAATGTAGGAGCCCCTACTTCAAAGTGTAGACATAGATAGTATTCTGATTGATTCACTGGATACATGTCTTTCATGAGAAAATGTATTGTGACTGAACCATCTTCCTTTCAGGAAGAAGTGCAGGATCCCACTTGGGTTGATGCTATGGTGGAGGAATATGACTCCACTGTCAAAAACAGTGCATGGGAAATTTTCCCAAGACCGATCGACAAATCAATGGTAGGTTCGAGATGGATCTACAAGGTAAAGAAAGCTGCTGATGGGAGTGTGGAGAAATAAAAGGCCAAGTTTGTGGCCCGGGAATTCTCACAGATCAAGGGGATAGATTATGATCAGACCTTTGCACCTGTCGCAAGGTACTCTTCCATAAGATCCATCTTTTCACTCTCAGCGCAGATGGGCTGGTGCATTCATCAGATGGATGTAAAAACTATGTTTCTCAATGGGATTGTTATCCCCACTATCTAGGGATAGCTAGGAGATCATGTCTCGAGGCCCACATGATCCCAGACATGGAGTACGAGAGCAGATTGACTTGAGCATGGCCCTTGAGGGCCCATCTTTTATTCTTCTCAGCTAGATTTGTCCTGTCAGCAGTACCAGCCTCCATCACTACCGGCCTGAGCTTGCATTAGAAAAGGCTCTTGCTCCATGAGGTAATTGGTCCGAGGTATCATGGTAT
>JASDQU011439862.1:11116-21142 GCA_032191745.1 Picea mariana | reverse complement strand
CGAAATAAAACACATAACACATAGTTACTTCTACCATACATATGTAAATAGAATTAAAGACAATTCATATATGCAACAGAATACATGATATCATTCCAGCATCACAGGCATGCATAACATAAAATTAAGCATGTAGATGATACTTATCTTTAGCTAGCGCAAATCCACCAACTACATGTAGACCTTCCACGAACCTCCCATCCATAGACCATGATGCTCATCACACTCAGCAGTGGGTCACCCCTGAGCTAGGACTAAGCTCCACCCAGGGCAAGGGAATCCTATACTAGGTTGAGGTTATAGGAAACTACATAATGCAACTGGAAGGATTCTCTCTAGGAGCCTTCTTACTACCACTACTCACGGAATTTCATTCCCCACATGCCTGTTCCCCTCGGGAGTATACACCTTCAAAAGCACAGTCCTATTGGCCCTTGACCAAGTTTTGAAGTATACTTGGTCATATTTGACCATTTTGGGACTATGACAGCTTGCCAAAGACGGAGCGCAACGTGAAGCAAGAAAGACCTATTTTTGGGTTGATGTAAAGGGAAACCGATGTCGGCCCGTGGGATTACCCACGTTTAGGCCTATTTTGTAATCTAGAAATAGATACTTAGGCAATGTAAGTAGAGGGTACAGCTTAGTGCAAATGTATAGCTAAAGTCTTAGTGTTAGTAGCTGGATCTATGTGATCTGATGTGTACCGGAAGTGCTTTGTACATGATTGTAAGGAGTTTGGAAGGCTAAGTGCAAGTTGTTGTGGTTTTGTGTTGAGTGCAAGGAAGAAGGATCTAGTGAGTTGCACAGGTCTTCTGTCATGTGAAAAGTAAGGGTCATTGAACCTCCGTGCTGTAACTGCTTGACCGAGATAATATAAAGAAGAATACTTTGTGGATGTAGCCCCAAGGTGGGGGTGAACCACAATAACTCTGTGTAATGTGATATGTGCTTTGACCTAAGTGTTGCTTCCTTTTGGCTAAGTGCTTGTTGTGATTAAATAGATCTAGTTATGCTCTGTGCTTATGATATAAGAATGAATGTTAGATCTGATATATAAGATGTTGAGTGCTTGATCTATTGAATCTAATCTATGTTTTGTGGATAAGTACTGAATCATCTTTAGTCTAAGTATTCACTACGATGCTTTGTGCCATATGAGAAGTACCATAAGGGTTAAATATAGATGAATGATCTAGGCTAAGTGCCTTGTAGTATATATAATCACAGATCGGTGTCCTAGCTAAGGTTTCAGACACTTGAGTTCTAAAACCACCCCTACCTCTACCTCGGGTGAGACTTCATCTGCTTCACAGGTGTTGTCAAAAGGGCCAGTAGTTAGGGATTTGTTGGTGCACTCTTGAGCATTGAACTCCGTGTCTGCTCCTGTGCCAACAAATGGTTCCGTTGCTGGGACCTAAAACTGTGATTTTTGGGAACTTAGGAAAAAAAAATGTTGTGCAAAAGAAAGCTCTGTGTGTAGGTCTGTTTCCCTAGTGCTCAGCTTTTTACTCGACCTATGCAACTTTGTGCCAGCAATAAGGTCAGATATGAAGAAAGGAAGATCAGATTCGAAGAAAAGAAGCAATATCTAAATGCTCTATGCTCTAAGAAAAGTAAAAGTGGAAATTTCTGAAAGAAATAAGTCAGATCTGCAGAAAAGAGGTAAGATATCTAAGCTATGTGCTCTAATAAAGGTAAGAATAGTCAAAAGTTATTAGATTTGGAAGCTTTGTGCTCTGTAGATAAGTGAATTTTTTTTGTTTCTGGAACATGGATCTAGGTATGTTTGATAGATTCTGCCCTAGCTTAAAAAATTGGACATTAGTAGATGAAAGAAAGTTTGATATGAATAGATATGATAAGTATAAAGATAGATATGTTATACCTATGCATAGAAAGAATGTCTAGACTAACAAGTGGATGCAGGATCCTAGAAAGAAGTTTTTGCATGCCAACCATTATGATCCTAGTGCATAGTACAAGAAGAGTTGGGGATCATTGAAGAGAAAGAGAGGATTAACTCTTTGTTACATTTGCAGACGACCAAGCCATCTTGCTAAGGAATGCCTTGGGAGAAACCCTAGTTTCCTCTGTTGTAAAGCTATGGACCATGAAGTATTAGATTTCCCTAGAATGATTGATAGACTTGAAAAACTGAATATGGAACAAGAAAACTCTGTAGGAGATCAAGAGACTAAAATTATGGAAGAACCCCAGAAATAATCAGAGATCATGCTACTAAAAATAAAAGAAACCCTAGATGATCATAAGGATGTCAATTTGTTAGAAACCTTCAAAGAATGGGAGAAAATCGAAGTAAGAATAGGAGACTTCAACATTGAATGTGCCCTAGATGAGGGAACACCGATGAATATTATGACAGAAAGAACTTGGGAAACCCTAGGAAGGCCTGCTCTGGTCCCTTCACTAGGAACCATCGGATTATTTAAAAGCAAAATGATAACCCTATGTCGCAAAATTACCCAGATAGATATGAATACCCATGGGACTTCGAGAGAGGAAGAGTTCGAAGTCATTAGATTTATTGAGGACCATTCCCCATTTCCAACTTTGCTAGGGAAAATCTGGATTGAAAAAGACCAGATCCAGAGGAAAGAAGAAAAGGAATCCCTAGAACAGAAGAAGCAAGAACTCATGGAATTTATGACTAGAAGTATTTCCTACTTGGTGGAGGAACAAGAGAATATATCTCTGATGTTAAACACCAGGAACCTAGATGTCGAAGCTATAAGAGTGTTAGAGGAACCATAGAAGAACGAAATATCTAACCCATATGATAAAGGAGTATTACCCTTGGATCTGAGGAAAGATCCTAGGTAACACGAAGTGACTATGTCAAGAGAAGATAAGATTCAGAATGGAAAGAGGGTGACCGAGACTAAGCTCACTGGGAAAAAGGCTAGGAAGCTAAGTAAGAAGAGGGCCAAAATTGGAAAGCTATAGATGACTCCAGAAGGAACTTCGGCAAAGGAAAAATCACAAGAATTGAGCTTCGCCAAGATATTAGAACAACAACATTTGACACTTCGCCATGGCACAGTAATATAGCCGTTGGACCAATATACCCATTTGAATTCTGCCTCAAACGGGTTGAAAAGAAATTATGGGTTCCCACTAGACCGTTGAACAGCACCAGAATGGATAGAACAAAGTTAATGTAGGCCCCATATCCATTGGAAGCAGACCATTGCTAAGTTTCCCTACTTAGTCCATCATGCCATGCACCGTGCATACTTTTKCTAAGTGATAATTTGAGMTCGAACCTTGATATTACTGCACCCTGCGATCATTTCCTTGTTKCCTTACTKTTCATCATAATCTCATCCGTCATTTTCACACCTGAGCTAGTGGACCCAAGCTTGTATGTCGGACGAGCTCATCCTTGTTGAGAAAGTAGTTGAAGAAGTTTTGACTGACCTAATGGCTGAGAGATTCATGTCAGAGAGAAGGATGTCTTCAGGTGTGCAAGCATCRTCGTTAGGAGGAGTCCAAGMTACTCCCTCCACTGCTCRCAGTGCGGGACCTTCCAGAACCACAAYCGAGACAAGAACAAAGCACATAGATGATATTGCAAATGCCAAGATGATCCCGTGCATTTTGTCAGTTTACATCCCACCTTTGAGCAGCAAGATTAACTATGATAGTGTACCCAGAGACTTTGAGTACAAATTGATCACCGCGTATCTTCCGAAAGGAGTGCGCGCAGTACGTGCTGACTAGGATAATCTTGCAGCACTAAAATTCAATGATTTTAACCTTGGAGATCGAAAAACCTATATCATGTTGGTTCTGCATAAATACTTAACTAATACCAAAGGTCGTAATCCTAAGATTGTCCTGTAGTCCTGGACCTAGAACCTCGTGCAGTCCACACTGCTCAATGTAATGAATATCCCTCACTTCGGCAGACACCAGGAAGTTAACACATGCGTCAGGTTGCTGCTGTCTTGCTACCATGACAGATATTTATGGTTGGACTGCCACATTACTATGGATCCGACTCTAATCAATTGAATCACAGGACTCAACATGCAAGGCCCTGACCCATATGAATTTTACCCAGGCAAGACCTTTAACTGAGCACTAGCAAAGTGAATAAAGGAAACTTATGGCAATGTAGAAAAGGGCACGCGAGGCTACAAGGTAGCATCCATCTAGAGCAGCGTAGTGCACCTTGCATGTCAGTTGATCGCGGGAAAATTAGTTCGTAAGAAAAGTCCAACACATGTGAATGGCTCCGTAGTTGACCTCGCAGGGAAGTGCACCAAGGGACTACAGATGAATTGGGCACATTATCTCTTCAACCAGTTAGAGATAAATTACAGAGGTGCGTAAGACCAAGGGTATGAGTTCCACTTTAGTTGGCTACTCATACTTATCGATTTCATCGCTTGGGAGCTGCCAGACAGAGCCACTTTCCCAGAGATTTAACCTTTTGAACCATTGGCCACAAAGTTCTATACGCTGTGGTACTCCAGTGACATGAACAAGCAGTGGAAGTCTAATGTTGTCTTCCATACCTAGTTCAACCAACTGAAAACTGCAATTCAGTCTACACCGTGAATCACCCTGAACGCACTTCATAGGTTTAGACCTTTGATGAAGTTTAGCGCAGATCACCACTTCATCTACATGACAACGCATAGTGATGAACATAAACAACAGCTCCAATCCTACTACAAGATGACAGAGGATGACTTGGAGGAGATCACCAAGGAATGGTTAGTAGACCTACTTGTTGTAGCAGACCCCACAGATATGTCTGACGAGGAAAGACCTGAAACTATGCCAGATACACCTGGACCAAGCAGGACTAAGNCTGACGAGGAAAGACCTGAAACTATGCCGGATACACCTGGACCAAGCAGGACTAAGAAGGATGATTAAGTTGAAGATTTCCCTAGCACATCTGCGAAGAATGCTTCGATCTCACCTATGCAGGGAGGTGATGGTGACGATCTAGGCGGTACACAAGTGGAGAAAAATAGAGGCAAAGTGACTCCACCAAGAGAGGAGGAGGATCCCTCCCTGAAAAAAAAGATGACACCACCAAAACCCTCCTCCTGAAAGAAAGCTAAGGCTACCCGGGCCATGCTTAAAACTACCCTTACCCCGGATGACTTTGACTTCTTAATTGTTGCGATGAACGACATTTCACTCGAGCTCGCAGAAAAGCAAGAAGCAAAGCAGGAGGAGATATTCAACTAAATCAAAGGCGAACTCAAAGAAGTGCAGCAGGCACTCTAGCCCAGCCAAGCAGTGTCTACAACACCCTTGATAAGAGAAACATTAGGAACAAGTGATGAGCCCACACAGTTACATCAGATCATTGATCAAGTCGAAGCTCGCCTTCAACGAGCTCAAGAAGACACAACACAAGCCACCCAGGATTTGATGTAAGCACATACAAAACTTCTAGAACAACAGAAGGAGGTAGAATGAGAAAATATTTCCCTCAAAGCGAAGTGGGATGAGGAAAAGGCACAGTTGCTAGCAGAGCAACTTGAAGTCCAGGAAAGGATTCACAAAGCACTGCACTCTGTGACAATCATAGAGGTGAATATGGAAGACCGTCTCCCATAGCAGGTGACCCAACTGGAAGAAGTAATCCAGCAACTCCAACAACACACCATAGATCTGGAGCTCTACATCATGCCCGAGACCCCTCAGGAAATTAGAGATCTAAGAGAGGCCATTGCTCAAAGCAAAGTTGACCGGTTAAAAACCTTTGCCTTGGAATGCAAGCAATTGAATTCTAGAAGCACCCAGACTTATGAGACCCTCGCAGAGACTCTTGAATTGAAGACATTGGAGGCACAACTCCAAGAAGCCAAGAAACACACAAACATGCTACAGGCGCAGATAAAGACTTTGACCACGGTAGAAATAATGAAGAGGTTCACATAACAACACATAGCCCAACAACAAGTACATGTGCTACAAAGTAAAGTGATGGAAGTCTCCCAATGACTTCAGTCGATCCAAGAAAAGGCATGCCAAATGTTCGCTAAACTTGAAAGCCTTGAAGCTAAACTCGAACAGTTTGTCATCATTACAGAACAATGCTTGGAAGGACCTCTCAATGACACAGTGATCTAGGAACTTACTGAGCAAGAGGTTGTCGCACTGTAGCAGGTCAAAGTAGCTTGAGCTAAGATCGAGGCATTCGAGGTGGAATTGAACAGACTTGAGTGACTTGGGACGAGTCATAGGTGAGTGTTGGGGGATTGTTGGCCCTTGACCAAGTTTTGAAGTATACTTGGTCATATTTGACCATTTTGGGACTGCGACAACTTGCCAAATATAGAGCGCAACGCAAAGAAAGAAACGCCTATTTTTGGGTACCTTTTAGGGTTTTTAGGTTGATGTAAAGGGAAAGGGATGTCGACCCGTGGGATTACCCACATTTAGGCCCATTTTGTAATATATAAATAGATACTTAGGAAATGTAAGTAGAGGGGACAACTTAGTGCAAATGCATAGCTAAAGGTTTAGTGCTAGTAGCTAGATCTATGTGATCAGATGTGTATCGCAAGTGCTCTGTGCATGATTGTAAGGAGATTGGAAGGCTAAGTGCAAGTTGTTGTGGTTTTGTGCTGAGTGCAAGGAAGAAGGATCTAGTGAGCTACGCAAATCTTCTGTCCTATGAAAAGTAAGGGTCATTGAAGCTCCATGATGTAACTGCTTGACCGAGATAATATAAAGAAAAAGACTTTGTGGATGTAGCTCCAGGGTGGGGGTGAACCACGGTAACTCTGTGTAATGTTCTTTATGCTTTGACCTAGGTGTTGCTTCCTTTTGGCTAAGTGCTTGTTGTGATTAAGTAGATCTAGTTATGATTTGTGCTTATGATATAAGAATGAATGTTAGATATGATATATAAGATGTTTAGTGTTTAATCTGTTGAATCTAATCTATGTTTTGTGGCTAAGTATTGAATCATCTTTAGTTTAAGTATTCACTGCGATGCTCTGTGCCATATGCGAAATACCATAAGGGTTAAATATAGATGAATTATCTAGGCTAAGTGCCTTGTAGTAGATATAATCACAGATCGGTGTCCCAGCTAAGGTTTCAGACACTTGAGTTCTGAAACCACCCCTACCTTTACCTCTGGTGAGACTTCATCTGTTCGCAGGTGTTGCCGAAAGGGTCAGTAGTTAGGGCTTTGTTGGTCTGCTCTTGAGCGTTGAACCCCGGGTCTTCCCCTATGCAAACAACCTCCCTCTCTGGGTCTTGGTAATAGGCTGTATTAGGAATTCTCAGAGATCCATAGCTGGTGTTGGACTCTCTTTAGGAGAAAACCACTTCCCAGCAAAATATCTCACCTATAGAGAACTACTCATAGGCATGACAACCTGCCTCTTCATCCACGGGCCTAACAACCCACTTGTTCAACCAGTTTCAACTCAAATCCTGTAAGGTGAGGACAACAACAACAGTTCAACACTCATTCACACAGGGATGAAAACAAAAACAACAGATGGGCATAGCACCGCAGGCGGAAACAACCCACGCTAAAACATGACACGACTTAGATGATTACCCAGGTGTCGGGTTCCTCATAAGACACAGAACAACTCATGGATTTCGGGTCTCATGTGTGTACGTGAATATTGGAAAGGTGAAATACAAAGGCCATGAGATTCACACAAGTCGGCTTTTTCCCTTCCCTCTAGTTTCTCAGATGTGTGAGGTTATGTCGAGGGCAGATGTAGAGGCCCGCGAGTTCAGGAAAAGGATCGAATAATGAGAGAGTGACCCCGAACATAGTTGACTCATCAGTTTTAAATGCATGCACCCATGTCGACACTTGTCTTCCTGGAGCCGCATGAGTTCCACTTAGCACACATTCCCTTTACAGGAACTTAGGACAACACTGAACATGTCCACCTTAGCCTTCAGTAAATAATAATAAATTATTATCCCCTTTATAGGTAATCTCCCTAGCTTATCCCCTAGGCCCACACACTTAGCCTCCTCCCTTACCCAACCTCGTGGAATCTTATTCCCCCATCACCCTTTCTTCGTGGTCGGTCTACATGCAATGATGTTTATATTTTGTTAATGATTTTTCATAATTACATATACAAAACGGGCTCCTCGCCTTAGCACCTTAGGCTCTTGGTGTAATCATCACATAAGCCTCCTAGCTTATTATAACTCGGCTCACCATCCTAACAAACATGTTTACAATTCATAAATATAACTGGGCTCGTCCTTGGGGATATTACAGAACAACCAGAAGGGTTTGATCAAGATCACAATAAGATATTTGTTTGCAAACTCAAGAATTCATTGTATGGCTTGAGGCACTCTCCCAGGAAATGGTACAAGAAGTTTGTTTCCTTCATGGTGAGCCTAAATTTTACAAGAATTGAATATGATCATTGTGTTTACTTGAAAAAGTTGGAAAATTGCACATTCATTATTTTGGTGTTATATGTTGACGATATGCTTGTGGCAAGAAAAACCATGGTCAAAATCAACAGGTTAAAGGCTCAGTTGGCTAGGAAATTTGATATGAAGGATATAGGAGTAGAAAAACAAATCTAGGGCATTGAGATACACATACACAGGAAAAATGGTATGTTGTGGTTATCACAACACGAGTATGTGGAGAAAATACTTATGAGATTTGGTATGAATAATTTGAAACTCTTACAAATCCCTTTCACTTCTCATTTCAAGCTTTCTTCAGGTTTATGTTCTAGTAATGATGAAGAAAAGAATTATATATCTTGTGTATGATATGCTAATTCAGTAAGAAGTCTAATGTATGTGATGGTGAGTAATAGACCAAATATATCACATGCAATTGGTGATGTCAGTAGATACATGGAAAATCCAGGTAAAGAGGATTGGGAAACAATGAAATGGGTGCTTCGGTATCTTAGGAGCATAAGTAATTATTCTATCACCTATGATAGGTCTAGTGATTTACTTTGCAGTTATGTCAATTCAGATTTTGTAGGTGAATTGGAAAAAAGGAGATCCACTTTAGGATATGTATTTACTCTTCCAAAATGACCTATTAAGTTAGATGTCAAAGATTCAGAACATAGTTTCTTTATACACTACTGAGGTATAATATATGGCTTCCTCTCATGCATGCAAGGAGGCAATTTGGTTAAAAGGTTTGTTGGGTGAGTTTGGAAGGATGCAAGACAAGGTAAAAATATTATGCAATATTCAAAGTGTTATTCATTTGGATATAAATCTAGCTAATCATAGTAATATGAATCATATTTCGATTAATTACCATTTTGTAAGACAGGTTGTTGATGAAGGGGGAGTGGCTTTGGAAAAGGTCCATACAAAATTGAATTCTACATACATGTTCACAAAACTTGTTAGAGAAGCATTAGAGAAGCTACAATGGTGTTTGGCTTCTCGTGGATTGAACGTTAAGTAAGACCCATCATTGATAGATTTGTCCCATAGTAACCCCACGTTACAAAACAAAGAGTTGTGGGTTGATCTTTGCTCATCAACTCAAATGGACTGTAGCATGTTGCTGACATATTCTACAAGTTGTAGATGAACTAGGAATCGTCCAAAAAGTCCGACCAATTCATATGATTTGCCTATACATAGTGAGACAAGTAATCCTCGAGAAGTGAGTTGATTTGTTCAGTCTTCCCATCTATCTACAGATGGTAGGATGAACTCTTCAACAACTTTGTCCCCACAAGATTGGAAAATGTTTTCCAAAATTTACTCGGGAACCTGGGACCCCTATCTGACAGAATATTCAAATCCAAATACCTCACTATGTGCTTGAAAAACAACTTTGCAACTTCTTCAACGCTACAAGGAATATTCACTGCAACGAAGACAACATACTTGGAGAATCGATTCACCATGAAAAAATTTTCATTGCATACCTGGACCATCAAAAGTTGTGTGTTGAATTCCATTGAGAAATGCATCCATAGTCTCTCCAAAATTAGTAAAGGTTGAAACAACCCTCTTCTCATTCTGGTGTCCATCTTGTCCCAC